>OY992540.1:168219046-168503736 GCA_963921195.1 Pegoplata infirma | reverse complement strand
AAAAAATTGCAATTTTTTAAAAATGGCATTGTTATGGGTATTTATGGAGTCGACTAACAATAACTCAAATTTAACTTTTCTACTTGTTTTTTATGTGTTTAATAACAGACTACAATGCAATAAATAACTTTAAAGCCTTTTTCGAATATTTTGACATTGTTTTACTTGTGAATGTGTTATTATTAGTGTTAACTAAAACTGTCATTTTGCGTGACAACATTATTCAACATAAAAATAATTCGACCACAAAAAATCGTGAATAATTCATAAGGATTCACACTACATAAAAAAAATTATACAGCCTTAAAAAAAAAAATAAAACCATATATTGACACATTGTTTTTATGCTAAATAAACCATACCAGACAAAAAAAAAATTATAACAATAAAATGTTGAAAACATTAATCAAAGGTTACGACGCATATGGAAATCGCAATGAATCCCAACGGAATACAATACACCACGTGCTTGGAGTAGAAGAACAAAAAAAAAAAAAATACAAAAAAGGTCAAACGTAAAAATGTTAATGAAACTTAAACCCAACAGCAATCGTGGTAATAGCAAATGAGAAAATGAAACAAACAAAACACAAAGAAACGGAAGGGAAATGAAACATAACAAAAGTAGTTAACTAAGAGATAGAGAGAGAGAGAGAGATGGAGAAAATAAAAGCTATTTTTCTGGAGCTTAAAAAAGAGAGTTCTTTCATTTAGCTAAGGCTGTGATTATTCGTAAAAAAAAACGATTGACAATAACGAACTCAATACTTCATTTTACTCTAATGTTTCCATTTAAATAAAGAGTTCGTTTTGGTTTTTTGTGTTTGTAGTTTACCGTTATATGGAAAGTTAGTATTAACCGAAAACATACGAATGATTGTGACATGCAAGTGTATATGTTTATATCTAAGGCATACGATGCTCGTAGCGAAGCTGCTCAGCCATTAGAGCTTATAATCCTTTTGAAGGATTTTGTATTAGTTGCGAATTGAATCTTCTTGATACCGGTACCGGATGCGGATGAACCATATGTCCTGTCATGCAACTTCGTTCGAAATATGATAGTTTTTTACCATCACCACTACTACCACTACCACCAGCATCACCTACAGACCCCACCAGTTTGCCAATACTTTCTAAAAGTTCATACATTATAGTGAAGTGATACTATTGAGAATCTTTATATCGTTATAAAAACAAAAAAAAAGTACAAGTAAATGTTCGTTGTTTCGTTTATTTGAAAATGTGCAGCACAAAGATGCATAAAGTATTTTAACCGGTATCCTTTAAAAGAGTGATGCATAGATAGCTGGCTATCCTTAGTTGTGGTGGCTTGTATTTATTTTATATACTTTTTTTTTTTTGTTTTTTTGGCAAATATGTACATTTAAGGTTGTGGACATATCAATTAGTGAACAAAGTTTTTTCAAAAAAAAAGAAACATGAAAAATTAAGCTTTAAAAGAAGACCATGTACTTTTGAAAAGCTGAAATTGAACAACCAATATATTGCCGGACATTAAATTTGGGTATGCAACATTTTATTGTGACTCTGTGGAAAAATATATAAAATCACGGTCTTTGGTTGACCACTTTATTGTAGCTGTTTCGTGGGTGTCTGTGTGTGTATGTGGGCGATTGTGAATTTACATTTTTCATTATCGTTTATCTATGTCAGTGTATATTTAAATTTTGCTCCATCTAAAAAGTGAACGCCTGCAGTGAGGTTGATGTTTTGGTGTATGTGTAGAGGAGTAGTAGTGGGTAGCAGTTTTACGTGTGTGTGTATGTGTGATATATATATTATGTTTCATCATGAATATCCTGTGTTATAATTACTAGCAGTAGAAGTAGTAGTAGTAGTGAGTGGATACTACTCATACTCACATAATAAATATACATAGATTAAAAGTGTTTATTGTTGCTGTTGTTGTTATGATGGCCAGTGTTGCTCTATGAGTGTGTGTGCGTGTGCTATATATTTTTGCGTGTGTTATAAAATCTTTTGGTTTTATGATTTCTGACATTGTTGTAAGCCGCATCATTATCACTGTTCAACTGGTTACACAGGCATTGTGTATACAAAATCCCATGATAATTCCATATTTTTTTGTTTTTAATTTTTCTACTAACCATATTTGGCCAAAGCATATTGCATCGACGGACAATTTTGCAAAAAAAAAGGTAAATTAACAGATTTGTATGTATAATTATGTCTCTATGATTATTTTGTAAATTTTTTGCCATCAGGGAAATTGTGTAATTTTTAAGAATGATTATTTACAGAGATTTGTTCTTTTTTTTTGCAAATATTCTTGAAAGATTTTAAGTATTTCACTTGGGAAAAATCAAAACAACTCGTAATTGGTTTTAGCATTTATTTAGCACAATTAACTGTGCAGAAAAATAAATCTTTAAAATGCTAAGGGCCATTTTAAAATGTTTAGGAATTTGTAACAAAATTTATATTATTAAATGAGCTATTTAGAAGCTAGTGTGATTAACTCCAACAAAACTTCTATTGAGATTTAATAATTAAATATAATTTAATTACGTATTTACAACTTATTTGGAGGAAAAAAGTGCATTTGAAAATTTCGTTTTCATAGGAAATGCATTTAAGCCTTTAAAATTCCATTTGTGTGCACAGAATGGAGAAGTAGGCAAACGTACCATGCAAATAAGCTTTTGACCACCTAGATGCGTTAAGAAATATTGTTAAATTTGAATTTAAACTTACACTCAAAATATTTTGTATGCAGAAACAAATGAAAAACGTATTTAAAACAAGTGACAAAACATTCGAAAACCATCCCAGTAAACTTTCATTTGTTTTAACCAGGCGCGGATCCAGGGGGGGGGGGGAGAATGGGATTTCTCCCCCCCCCCCCCAAACGATTTCAAAAAAAAAAACAAAAGAGAAAGGACAAGGATAAGAAAAAGAAAAAGAAAAAAAGGAAAAGAAAAAAGAAAAGAAAAATGGGAAAAGAAAGAGGAAAGAAACGAAAAAAAAGGCCTCCATCCTAAAATTCATTTGAAAAACTTAAAAAAAAGTCGTGAACATTTTCTAACCGAATAACTTTCTTTAGGAAAAAGTGTTATATTTTTATAGAAAAATGTCTCAGGATTCCAGACTTTATTTTTAAAAAAATGTTTTGATACTTATTTGACTCTGAATGTAAGAATTTTTTGATTGGATAATTATCTTAAATTTTAAGAAAAATATCTTATAACTTTTCTTTAGGAAAAATTCCTCAGCAACGGAGAATTTTTCCTTAGAACAAATGTTTTAGAATCGGCCAAGAACAAAAAATAAAAATCTCAGAATCGGAAAGATTTTTACAGACATATATTTTTTTATACCCTCCACTATAGTGATAGAGGGTATATATAAGTTTGTCATTCCGTTTGTAAAACCTCGAAATATTGGTCTAGGACCCCATAGAGTATATATATTTATGATCCTCGATCGATTTTAAGTCGATCTAGCGATGTCCGTCCGTCCGTCCGTCTGTCTGTCTGTCTGTCCGCCCGTAGAAAACACGCTAACTTTTGAAAGACTTTACAGAGGCTACTGAAGTTTGGCACATATGTTTGTCATTTACCTGGTCACATTGGTATTGCAATCCAGCCAAATCGGTCCAGTGGTTCAAAAGTTATGAGCAAAAGAGTAAATTTCGGCAAGGGTGTTTCGCGAATTTACGAGATAAAAAACATTATAACTTTCGAAAGACAATAATGAGACTACTGAAGCTTGGCATGTATCTTTGCCGTTCCCCGGTTCTGTTCGGTATTAAATTTCAGCTCAATCGGTCCTGTGGTTCAAAAGTTATAAGCAAAACCCTGAATTTCAGATTAGTTTCATCTAAAATGCCACGTGTTTTAACAAGTTTTAAAAGCATTGGTGGTAACTAAACAATGCTTTTCAAACTTGTTTAATTTTAAAGCAATGCTTTTTAAACTTGTTTAGTTTTAAAAGCATTGGTAACTTAAAAATTACACTCGAAAAAAATTTTACACTCAAAAAAAATTTTACACTCAAAAAAAAATTTAGTTTTTTTTTACAAAAATTACAATATTTTGTGTACATACGTACATGCATTCACTCAAAAATATTTTAGCAGTAAAAATAACATTACACTCGAAAAAAATTTTACACTCAAAAAAAAAAAATTAGTAATTTTTCTTTTAAAAAAAAAAAAAAAATACAAAAAAAGAGTTTTTTATGTTTTTTAATGTTTCTAATAATAATAATTATTTTATAAACAAATGTTTAAGAATCTTAGAAATTGTCTTAAAAACATTAGATGGCATTAAAACCGTAAAATTTTTCTATTAAAAAATGCTATAAAATTTAAGATTTAATTTTTAGATAAGTGTATCAAAATTTCTTCATTAAATGATAAATGATAATATCTTGGTATCTGATAATTTTCTTTTACAAAATGTGTTGCAGGATATGAAAATGTTTGTATACGAAATAGTTCTTGGAATCGGAAAATTAATTTAAAATATGAGAATCAGAATTCAGAATTTTTTTGTAAAAATAATATCTCAGATTATTTCTATAGAAAAAAGTTTAGAAATCTGAGACATTTTCTTTAAGAAAATTATGAATCTGAGAGCTTTTCAACAGAAAATATGATCTAAGAATTAAAATTTTTTTATCAAAGTTTAGAATCTGAACATTTTTATAAATGAAAATATCTCAGAAATGGGTTATTTTTCTATATGAAAGATATTTTAAAATCTAAGAGTTTTCTGTAGTAAAAATGTATCAACATCTGAGAAATTTTGTAAAAGGAACATTGATAAAAAACTATTTATTTTTTTCTTCAAAATATTGGAGTTTTATTATAAATTTTTGTTTAGAAAATTATAAATTTTTATATAGAAGTTTACGTGTCTATTCACATTTGTGACTGGCTATGACAGTCACATTTATTATTTGACTATAAACGGTGTTATTTATAAAGTAAATCGGTCTGTCAGGATTCTCTCGTGAAATATATTTTTGATTTAAAAAAGTTCCTTCAAAATTCGCGCCTTATTTAAAATACTATAGCATTTACTTAATTTTTTTTCTTTTGTTTTTAACAACACCCCCACCCTTCTACATTAAACCGAACTTCATTGCTTTCCGATCTCATAAATTTTTTTTTTGCAAAAACAAAAATTCTAAGGTAAATAACATTGAACATTAAAAACAACGTCACTTTCATTTTCCCCCACAAATTCGAAAAAAGTAACGAACGAAAACATTAAAAATCAATGATTGTGGTGTTATTTTTACCAACAAATTAAAAAAAATACCTACGAAAATATTAAAAATTAATAATTTCGTAAGTTATTTTTTCAAATTTTCTATTAAATTTTATTTATAAAATTTTTAATAAAATTTTTGGGGAATCGATTCAGCTATCAACTGCATTCTGGCCAGACACTCTACCCATCGTAACAAAGTCACTTGACACAAACAACAAGTATGTCAAAGCTAATGACTTTTCTTTAAAAAAATGCCATAAATTAAAAAAAAAAATCATTAAAAATTAAAGAAGAATCACTTATTTTTACTTACAGAACAAAAAAAATTACTTAAAAATTGAATACTAATGAAAGTCTATATTTTTTATGTTGTGATTTTTAAAACAAAGAACAGTAATAGTCATTTAAAAAAACTGAACAAATGATTTTTCTTTTATTTTTTATTATTTTTTAACGTTTAAAAATTAAAATCGACTTTATGACAAATCCGAAACCTTCGATTTTTTTTAAGTCTAAAAATTCTACTCTAAATTACGCAACTTTTAAGCCATAATAAATGTAATCACAATTCGTTCAATTTTTTTTAAATTTTGAAAATTGCACTTTTTTTACTCTGGTTTATTTTATATGGTGCTCCAAAAAAATTAAATTGGTAGATATTGACCCTAAGTAACCGTAGATGTATTCATTTGTGGGTGAAAATATGTCTTACAAAAGTTTAGATTGAGCGGACATGGGTAAGGCATTCCGCATCGGCCTTGAATTAAAAAAAAACGGATTACAAGGAAAAATATGATTTTTTTCTATTGATCGAGAATTTCTGAGTGAAACGATTTATTAAAAATTTAAAACTTTATTAAACATTAATTAAAACTAACATATAAAATATAAAGGATGACATATACCGCGGTGAAGAACTGTTTTCTTTGAGATTTACACGAAATTTTCGCTTAATTTTTGCAAATGGCAAATTGCTTTTTGTTGTATTTCGATAAGAGTTGATATGTTCTCCATTTTAAGTTTTAGCAAACAAGTGAATATTTATTTGTTAATATGATGGAACCAGTAAGTTCAGAAATTACCATAAAAGAAATAAACTTCTTGTTGTAGCAAACAAATCCGACGGTACAACCAGGATGGAATGATGAACAATTGTAAATTATATCCACGTAGGAGGAGTATAATAAATTTACGTAACCAAGACGTGATGATTTTATATTGTTAAAGTTAAGTTTTAATAAATAATTTTCTATCAAGCTAAGGATAGATTCCCGGGTTTCGGCACCATAAAATGATCGAGAATTTCTGAGTGAAGCGATTTATTTAAAATTTAAAACTTTATTAAACATTAATTAAAACTAACATATAAAATATAAAGGATGACATGTACCGCGTGAAGAACTGTCTTCTTTGAGATTTACAATTAAACTCATCTAACAAATTTTTAATATAAAACAAAGACAAATCAATTTATCTAACATTGAAACAAGTGATAATGCAGTACACATTTTAACAAACATAAACAGGGTTCGCAATTACACAGTTTAACAATAATTTAAATTTTATAGAAATAAAAACCTCCCGAATATCCATTTTTTCATTTTTTTTGGGGTATTTTAAGGTAAAGTTGAATTTAGGTGGCTACAGAATTTTGATTTGGAGTAAAATGTCTCTCTAATAAGGTACTAAAAACTAAAATCGGTTGAAAATCCGTCAAGTTATTAAAACTTCCCCAGGAATCTAACGTGTGCCATACTACATGATTAATGAATACGAGCCAAAATTTTAAAACTTATTTATGTAATATTTTTTTGGCTTTTTCTAAATTTAAAAAAAAAATTGTTTAATTCGTTTTTAAACTTCATGACCGATGTAGCACACCTTAGACATGTCCGACTAGCCTGAAATTTCTTGATGCGTATTTCTACATCCAAGTAAATACATCTAAGTGGAGTTGCGGTCAATATCTAACAACTTAATTTTTTTGGAGCACCATATAAAATAAACCAAAGTCAAAAAAAAGTGCAATTTTAAAAATTTAAAAAAAAAAATAGAACGAATTCTGATCACATCTCGAAATTATGGCTTAAAAGTTGCGTAATTTAGAGAAAAATTTTTAGACCTAAAAAAAAATCTAAGGTTTCGGACTTTTTCAAAACGTCGATTTTAATTTCTAAACGTTAAAAAATAAGTGATAATTACTTTGAATATTTTTTTCATATTTTTAAAAAAATTTCATTTCCAAAAAAAAATTAGCGAAGGGGTTCGGGTCTAAAAGTGAGTGATTTGGCCTGGAGTGCCCCATATGAATTAAATGTATCAAAACAGTAATGTATCTTAAGATTGCATTTGCGCGGAAAACGCATTTAGGAATTAAAATATATTTGCCATGTTCAGAATGCGAAGTATTCAAATAAGCTTTTAGTCTTAATACGAGAAATATTAACCGAAATATTGCAAATAAAAGTTTTTCATTAACATTTTTTTGTGGAGCTAACCTTATTAGCAGAGACTCTATTATATAGAGATAAGACAAATTTATTTCTTCTACCACCTTCTAGGGGGCGCATGTCTTAATAATAGCTCAAGAATATTCTTGAGCTAGTACACTGAAAAAAAAGCTTCGTGAAAATAATGAAAAATAACATAATCTTAATGAAAAATGACTCACGTTTTCAACCGAAGACAAGTTTCATTTGATCAATGAAACTGGTGTCATTAAAGTTCTATTTAATGAAAACTTACATGGAAATAATGAAAATATTCGTAGAACTTGTTTAAAAGTTTAATGAAGTTTTTCATTAAATGTATGAAAGTATGCATTGATTAAATGTGGAATAGCAGTAGGTAATACCATATTCGCATTCATTTAAACTAATTTAATTTTTCGTTTTCCCCATGCAATTCATCTGTCAAAAATAAACGCCGTCTAAATTTGACATTTAAATTGTATGGGGAAAACGAAAAATTAAACTAGTTTAAATGAATGCGAATATGGTAGGTATTAGTAAGAAAAACTACAACACAAAATTGAAATTAATAAAAATTTATAACACGTGTAACCGTCACTGAAACTATTTAATTTACGTGATCACAAGGTAGAAAAACACTTTCCCATTTAGTCAAGTTTAAGTCCACCGCTCCATTTGCAACTTTAAAGTAGCATCCACTCCCTTGTGGGCGTTTGCCCACGACTAAAGTGGTACCACTGGACTCAGGATGATGTTCTTAGCCGATGCACAAAGTTTCTTCCGATTTAAAGGGGTGGAGAAAAACTTGTCTGAAGCCACAAAAAAAAAACACAAAATAAACAACACACTATAATTTTTATTTTTTATTTATATTTCACTCAGCTTTCTCACACTATATTCTTAAATTTTGTTACATAAGTAAAGCCACGAAATAATATAAATTAGTTCGATTTTTAGTAAACATATAATTAATCAATAACATTTTATTTTAAGTTTCGTGAAAAAAAAGTCTTAAAAAAATTTTCTTCGTGCTGTTCTGATCTGCTGTTTTTCATTTATATAATTTTTCGCGCCAAAGACAGACTTAGTGTATCTTCACAATACAGCTGCAAGCAGCAGACCGCAAAATTTTCCCGAGTAATTTGTTGTTTGCTGTATGAAATTTTTGCTGTCTGCTGCTTTCTGCTGTATTGTAAAGAGACACTAAACAGACTCGACAGGTGTCAAAAAACAACAAGTTTTATAAACAAAATTTAATGACATTTTTTAATGAAATTATGAAATCTAATGAATCAAATTTTATGAAATTTGTTTCCAATATGCATGATATTTAATTAAGCTTATGAATTCCTTCATTGGTTAAATGAAAACCAAATAATGAATCCATTTCATTTATATCACGAAGGTTTTTTTTTTCAGTGTACTAAAACTTAGTAAGGGCCCAAATAACTCAGGAAATAATGCTTAGATAACTATGTAATTTTCCATACACTCGTAGCAACTATCCAATATCTCCCAGCAAAAAAAGTCATTACCACTTCCCAGTGGAGTGCTTTAAAACTATAACAAATGTAATGAAATACAACAAAAATAACAAAAAACACAAGACAAAAAGACACAAACATTTTTTTCTACTCCAGAATACATAGATATTCAGCTCTTAACTCATTACCTATCGCAACACCTTCATACAAATGTAAGTATATATTCAGTAGATAAGAACTACTCCAGGGAAGTAGTTGGAAGTTGCTTAAAAGATCGGAGTACTTCTTATCTACTGAATATCTACTTACTTTTGTATGGGAGTGTCGCGGAAGGTAATGAGCTAAGTGCTGAATAACAACTTTTTATGGAGAAGAAAAGAAGTCCTTTCCGATTTTTTCTTGTGTTTTTTGTTATTTTTGTTGTATTTCATTACATTTGTTATAGTTTTAAAGCACTCCAAATAGAAGTACTCCGCACTTTTTTGCTGGGTTCCAATTTAAATTTGTATTTCCAAAATTTTCTAAATGCTATTAAGAAATTTCCATTTGCATTTTAAAAATTTCCATTTAAATTTCAAAATTTTATAATTGCTATTAAGAAAATTTTATTTTAATTAAAAAAAAAACATTTATATTTTAGAAATTTCCAATTGTATTTCAAAAATTTCCATTTGCATTTAAAAATTTTCTTAATTCTTTCCAGAAAATTTATTTATATATCCATCGTTTATAAAATTTTGAAATCAAAATGGAAATGGAAATTTCTTAAACTATAAATGGAAATTTCTGATATCAAAATAGAAATTTCTGAAATATAATTTTTATTTTTGATGTTGGTTTACATCATTTTTAATTGAAGCGCTTACTCCAAAAACTTGATAAGCCTCATTTTATTTTTTTACAATAAGCCCTTCAATTGTGTTTCAGAAATATTCAATTAAGTTTTATGAAGAGTCAATTGTATTTCAGATTTTCCCATTGTATTGCAGAAATAATCAAATGTATTCACACTCAAAAAATTATGTCATTAACTGCTTGTAGTTTATTTTAAAAATTTTACGGTTAGTCGTTTTTAAAAGAAAAAACATTTATTTATTGTTCAGTTTTTATTAATGACTTCTTCTGCCCTTTGCACTATAGGGAATTTTCTGGTATTTTCTGGCCAAAACTCCAAAAGTTGGGATATTGCCTCAAAATTTGGCAAGTTTATTTGGCGGTAAGTCTTAAGGCTCTGTATAAAAAATTGGCATGATCTGGCCTAATAAATCGTGTTTTTAATGCAATTTTGTAATATAATTTTGTCAATAATTTGTACATCCACGCCCACAAAAGGGGGCGGGCAAAAAAATAAATTTCCTAGTGCCTTTGGTCCAAGTGCAGGACTTTGAACTTCTTGTGGCGTATTTTTTTTTTAATTTTTAAGCAAATGTACAAAAAAAATTTAAAATATGGGATTTTGCGTAACTAGACTAAGTTATTTAACGGGGAGCTTTTTTTCACATGTTCCAATTTTGCCCATTTACGAACTTGAACATCGAAAGACTATAAGACCCCAGCAAAAACTGACATTACTAGTAATGGGTTTTGTAATCCGAAACAAATGTTTATCACTACTTACTTATTGAATGAAACACTAATTATTTTAACAAGGGCGTGAGACAAAAATAACTAGTGAAGAGTATGGAGATAAATAAGTAGTTACTGCCTCGGATTACAAATAAGGAGTAAAAACCCATTACCAATAAGAAGTAAAATAATTAGTTAATTAAAACTTTTAAAATTTAACTTGTTTTTACTAACACTTAAAAATTCCGTAATTTTTATTAAGTTTTTAAGTACTTTTTAAGTTAATTAAATTGTAAAGGTTAAAAACTGCAAGTGCAAGAAGATATTATTACTTAGAGGTGCTTTTATAACATATTACTGAGAAGTAGTTACTTTTGGGCTTAAAATAATGTTAATGGTAATGGGTACTCATTATAAATAATGTACTTGGTAATGATTACTTTTCACAACTCATTACCATGTTTTTGCTGGGACATATTCGTGCTACACATCAGGTGGCTAGCTCTTTTGGTTTGGATAGCATCGTGCATTCCCCAGACAGTCAGACCGACAGACGGTCGGACGGACATCACTAAATATCTTTTCCCCATGGAGCCGCATGGCTTAGCGGATGAATAAATCTTACTCACAAAGAGTTTCCCAATACCTCATAGAGATATGGGAGTATGCAATTATATGCAAAAAAAGTAGCAGTCCACAAATATATTTGGTTTAAAAAAGAAAAAAATTAATTAAATAGAAAAATTAAAAGAATATATAAATCAACATTTTAAACCTGTACTTTGTACAAAATATATTTATTTGCTCTATTGATAATTGAAATTAATTTCAATAGATTTTAATACAGGATTTTAAGTACGTTAATTTTGTAATATTTTATGTTCTCCAAAATTAAAAAAAAAATAATAAAAAATTAAATTTTGTTTTTGACGCCTCCGTACTAGCGGTAAAAGAGTTTGGTGTACAAAAATATGTGTGCTAGCTTACTTTTATATAGTTTACTGTATAATGGCATCCGAAAAAAGTTCTTTTGAACACATCAAAAATGGACTTTTGGCCAACAATTCCTTATAAATTCCCTATAGTGCTTTGTTTCAAAAATAACACACTAAAATATAAAGACTTTCATTAACATTTAATTTTTAAAGTCATTTATTTTTGTTCTGTAAGTAAAAACTACTGATAATTCTTTAAATTTTTAATGAATTGTGTAAGTAATTTTTTTTTTAATTGTTGGTATATTTTAATGAGATATCATTAGTTTTTACCTACACAAGTAGGATATTTTTTTGTAAAAAAAAATTCAAAAAATTATTTATAGAAATATAAAAACATGTTTGTATCAAGTGACTTTTACCCGATGGGTACAGTGTCTGGCCAGCATGTAGTTTATTGCGGGATCGATTCCCCAAAATTTTATTAAAAACTTTTAAAAAAATATATCAATAGAAAATTGTAAAAAATAACCTACGAAATCATTAATTTTTAATGTTTTCGTAGGTTATTTTTTTGGAATTTGTTGGTAAAAATAACAGAACTATCATTAATTTTTAATGTTTTCGTAGGTTATTTTTTTCTAATTTGTTGGTAAAAATTAATGAAAAAAACGTAATTTTTTAATGTTTAAAAAATAAATGTTGGTGTTTGTTAAAATAAATGAATAATTACTGGGATGGTTTTCAATTGTTTATTCACTGGCTTTAAATGTGTTTTTCATTTGTTTTTGCCTACAAAATATTTTGAGTGCATCTTTATTCTACATAAATCTGCTCTAAAAAGATACATGAATTCACTGCATCTTTATAGCGCTTAATCAGCGCTATAAAAGTATGCTTTAGTCAGCGCTCTAAAGACCAACTAGCGTTCTAAAGTGTGACATCGTCTTAGAGAATCGTGCAGGAATTCAGCAGGTTTGGATACGCTCCTTGACCCGAGTTTCCTTTCCAAAAGCAGCTGCCAGTTCAGCAAAATTTCTGCTGGGATGTCACAAATATATTTAAATGTTACAATAAAAAAATTATGTAGGTAAAGTCCAGTCAATATTCATTTAAAACAAATGAAATTTTATTTAAAAACCATTCCACTGTTTTTTCATTAAAAATAAAATCATATTACAGTCAATTTTTAATGTTAATTTAATGACTAACCAAAACATTAAAAAAACTAATGAATATTCCCTTATTTTGTATTGAAAAACATTAAAACTATAGAAGAAATTTTTTACTGCCAAAATTGAATGTAACGGAAAATTCATTAATATAAGAGAGTAAATTATTTATTTTGAACTACAGAAATAGTATATAACAAGAAATCCTTTACAAATTATGTGATTTTTCTTTTAAAATAACTTTACTGCTTACATTTTACATCTGTATAAAAAACTGTTAATGAATTTGAAAGTATAAATTCTTTTTTTGTGTTCTTGTAATTTTTGTTTTTAATTTTGATGACAGATTCTGAGAGCAGATTCGTGTTTGAAGGCCAAAATACTTTAATAAATGTGATGGCGATTTTCTTTTGAATTCACCACCAGGTGAATTGTTATCCGAGTCACAAAACTGGTTAAAATTTTAGTTATGGTTTAAAGACCGCAATTCTTATTCTTTTTTTTAATCGTTATGTAGTCAAAATAAGGAAGCATTTTATAATTAATTACTAGCCTAAAATCAATTAAATGTCTTCAATTTATAGTATTGAGAAAACTGTGTAATCTGATTATTCTCAAATATGACTTAATTTAGCCCCACTCTAACCTGGCTGTGTAATACAGCCAAATTTATATATGAGTACATAAAAAGTACTGTTGTGTTTTTCTTTCACTATTTTAATGTGTTTAGAAATATTGCTGGACCATTTACTAAAATCCAAAAACTTACCCTGTATGGTTTTTTCTTCTTTTTAGAATTCAGCTTTGTTTAGTTCCGCTATGTTCAATCTTTCTTTTTGTTGATTTCCCTTATTTCCGTTATGGCTTTGTGTGTATTTGTGCATGCATATGCATGCCGGATTGCTACACACACTTTCTTAAAAAAAATGCATTAACATTGGGCGTGTTCTGCAGAAAAACCTGCTACTCAACAGTTGAGATGTAGCACGCTTTGATTAGTTGATTCTGCTGAACGCACTTTTTTATAAATGTTTAAAAATATTGGAATAATTTTTTTGTTTTTTTATATTTTCATTTATTTTTTCTGTGGAATATACTTTTTTATATATTTTTTTTGTTTCTTTCCTTGAATAACGTCAAAAAAATAAATAATTTCAATAAAACAGCTTATGTATCAGTTTGTGATCGAATGTAGCATTTTTTTTTCTTCGCTACCAGTGATGAGTAGCGCTCACTCAACATGTTGACTGAAATGTCAAAAATTAAACCGTTCAGCAGAATGTTGAGGAGCAGCTGAGTAGCAGCTTTCTCTGCTGAACGTACCCATTATTTAGATTATATAGTACAGTTAAATATTTTGGAAAAGATAGTTTTACTTGATTATATTTTCACGTACACTCAAAAAAATTCTACAGTAAAAAAATTAGTAAGTGCGTTGGTACCCAAATCTACTAATAAGTTACCAATTACCAGTATTACAGTAGTTTTTTTAGTATCTTCAAAGTGCTAAAATTAGTACTTCTTACTGTTTATGAGTAATTTTTGTTGGTAGTTGGTTTTACTAATTTTTTTACTACTTATTTTTAGTTCATAAAAGTACTAATATACAGTAATTTATTAGGTTTTTAATTTATTTTTGTTAGTAATAATTCCGTAAGGGGGCGCTTGTTTACAAGCAGAGCTACCAACTGTTTTTGCTGCAAAATCGTTAAATTTTAATTCAGTGTTGCCATTATGTTACATTTCGGGTATTTGCTGGTGCTTTTTTGGTTTTGCCGTTTTTTTAATACGCGTTTTTAAAGATAAGGTATTTACGGTGTTTTTCCATTAATTTGTGATTTTTATATCATCAATAGATTTTGCTGAAATTTGAAAGTTAAGCCCACGACATAATGAAATTGGGAAAATTTGATCCATGTTTGGACCTTGGCCTCATACAAACAACCCTTTTAAAATTGAATTAAGTGACTAACAATTGATTTAAATTGTGCCGACGAGGAACTTTCGGTTGTGGCGACTCGCCCCATTTGCTTGCCGACGGCGGCGTTTGCTCTCAATCGTCGGCTAATTTAAATTTTTGGTTATGGAGTTGTATTTTTGTAATGACGCAATCAAAATATGTATTTTTGATAGAGTTAAATAAAGAAAATTGGGGTTTATTTTCGTAAAAATGTCAATACAATTTATTGTTTTTACAAAACCAATTTACACAGAATTTTGAACAACGCTATGCGTTGTGATCGAATGTGATTTCATCTTAGGTGTGTATTAGGTATAAGTTCATGTAGTGTGAACGTGGCCTTACTCTATACAGGATTAATGATTTTTGGGATAAGACTCAAAATAATGCATGAACCTT
Organism: Pegoplata infirma; assembly: GCA_963921195.1. Taxonomy (NCBI): domain Eukaryota; kingdom Metazoa; phylum Arthropoda; class Insecta; order Diptera; family Anthomyiidae; genus Pegoplata; species Pegoplata infirma. Next base: position 168,488,485 of record OY992540.1, on the reverse strand, counting down.
CGTAATGCATGAAAAATTAAAAAAAAAATTAAGGCCTATGGTAAGCGGTAGGGAACAACTAGTACATATTTTTCCATTTTTTGTGGCTATGCATTACATGGTAATGCATACCGTTACTCCCAGTAGATTTAGTCGCCGATATTCAGTTAAAAGAAGCATATTTCTCTCAAAATTGTTTTATACTTATGTGTTTTTTCCAGTAATTAAAGATCTTAAAAAAAATATCCAATCGGTCCATGTTTGGACTTTCCTACTTGTATTTGTGTAAAAACTTTTTGGTACATATTTTCTAAATTTTTTTACAACTACGTATTTTTTTAAATATTTAATGACTGTTGTTTTTTAAACAATTTTGTTTACTGGCAAAATAAAATGCATAAAAATTAAACTGATAAAATACCCAAACATTTCATTAAAACAGTTCTGTGGCTTGATAATTGAATGTAATAAAAAAAGTTTGTTTTAAATTTAATGTTAACCATTATCTTAATATTATTTAAGTAATATGAATGTAATATTATTTTTACTTTTGATTGTATCAGCTAATTTATTTAATTTATAATAAAAACAAATATTTTTATTTTTTTTTTTTGCTTTTCATCTTTTTTACCTTAAAAAGCACATTTTCCATTTTTTTTTTAATTTTCTCTTTTTTCTTGGCGCTGATTTTTGTTTGGTAAATTTTTACCCTTTTCCTACGATTTTTGCGTGTTTTTTTCATATTGATAATGGCAACACTGTTTTTAATAGCGACCAAATGCTCCTTCACAATTCAGCAGCAAGCAGCAGACAGCAAAAATTAAGAGTACTTTATTTAATTATAATTTCACTAAAATGCCATATTTTTTAATTCTTAACATTGCAAAATCACACATCAAGTTGCAAATACAATAAGTACAGCTTTTATAAATTTATAATTTATAATTAAACAGGTACTTTATATTTTTTGCCGTCTGCTGCTTGCTGCTGCAGTGTGTGCGAACACTACGTTTGCTCGCATTAACTGCAGTGCTACCAACTGTTTTTTCTGTTTGTTTAGTGCGAAAAAGAATTAGAAAAAGTAACAACGCGATACCCAGTCACGGAGTGTTTGTAAAAAAATATATGTTAAATTTATTTAATTAAATTGTGTTACAGTAATTAAATATAAATGTTCTTTATTTAAATATGTTCATTAAATAAAATGGCATTAATACTAAAACTACATCAGTTTTTTTGTTAAATCGTTTTTTATTTCAATGATTGTGTAAGAAAAAAATTCAAGCTGAAGAAGAATATTAAGGATACACACACGTATACAAAAAAAATGTATGTATAAAAAAAGCACCCTCTGTAGTAAAATGTTTGTACATACATTTGAACATGTATTGAGAAAATATTATTTCTTTTTTATATTTTTAGCAATCGTTTACGTGGTACAATCAACGCTACATTTTTTTAAACAGCTTAAGCTGCCCATTCACTTGCAATATTATTGTTCAACTTTTCAAATTGTACAATAATATCGCTTGTGTGTATGTAATATTTACGGTTGTGCAATATATTGGAGAATATCAAAACACTTTTGATATTTATTGTACAAACAAGAATACTGCAATATATTTTATCAGTGTGTTGTCTATATTGTACAACTTTTATTATGTTATGTTTATGTTTATATCTTGTACAATATATTGGGTTTAAGTATTGAGCAATTTTATTTGCTGTGTAGGGTAAAACGACAATAATATTGTAAAATATTTTTTTTTTAAGTTGAGCAATTTTATTGCAAGTGAATGGGCAGCTTTAAGAAGACATGTAATTAAGTATATCTTATAACCGAAGTAAAATAAAAAAATCATTTATATATAATTTTTTCTGATTTTTATTTACTAAAATTGATATAGGTTGTAGTTTTATTAACTAAAATTAGCAATTTTATTTACTAAAATTAGTAATTTTTTTTACTAAATAGGGCAAAAATTTTAAATATTTATGATTTTTTTAGTAATTATATTTACTAAATTTGTAGTAAATTGCAGTAATATTTACTGTTTTTTTAGTATTTTTCATGTACTACATATTAGTAACAAATTTTAGTATTGATTACCAATTCCTGCACTAGGTCCTTTTGGACTAAAACATTAGTACTCGTAGCTAAATGTTTAGTATTGAATACCCACGTTTTTTTTTGAGTGTAGTGTTAGAAGTTATACACATAAGTTTGTCATTAAGCTTGCAAGAAATCAAAATATCGATCAAAGATCTTAGGCTAGCGTTTTGAATTTGTGGGTTTTACTAAGTTAACAAAACATTTTTAAAAGTTTATAAAAAAAAAAAAAAAATTTTGCTTTTAAAAAAAAAAATTACGAATTATACATATTTACAATTACATGCAGAAAACAAATCTGTTAATTTCCAACTGAAATTAAGTTGTTGTAACAAAAAATCGGTCAAAACAAAACATTTAGGATGTTGTCACAATTGAATATCGTGGTTGTTACAACCACAAAATATCGTGGTTGTTACAACCACACAATTCAATTGTGAGAGCCAAATCTAGTAACTTAGGAATTTTAGTAGTTTTGAGTAGTTTTTGGATTTTTTTTAATAACCGAAGGTTTCGGACTTTTGCAAAAAGTAGATTTTAGTTTTTAAACGTTTAAAATTAAGTAATAGTTACATCGAAATTTTTTTCACATTTTTTGTGTAAATTTATATTTAAATACCAACAAAATGTGTTCTAACTTTTATTTTAAAATATCGATTTTACTTTTTATTTATGATATCGATTTTACTGGTCAAAATTAATCGAAAATTTTAATTTCTTATATTTTTTGAAAAAAATTTATTTTACCCTATTGAATAAACCTTTCCATTTTTTCATAAGAATTTTTTAAAAATCCCAAAAAAAAATTTTGTTTGTTATATTATACTTTAAGAGAGTCTCCACCAGTCCAACGGCTGTTTTTTTCTTTTAAATGAAAGCTACGATATTAGGCTTTAGTACCATGGTAATATCTCTTTGCACTCGCTTGCAAAACACGCTTTGAAAGCCACAAAAATGTCTTATAAACTTATTCTGTCATTCGCCAAAATTAAAAAAAATATCATAAAAAAATGTTTACCAACAAAAAAATTACCGAACGTAGAGTTCACAATTCAGACAAATATATTAATATTGGTTTATTATGACCTTAGGAACTTAAAAATGTCAAAAAACAATTTTGTCCCGCTAGATTGCTCTAGACGTCACAGCGTGGGTTCGTGTTCAAAATTGTGCGATTTGGCATGGAATGTCCTATATATTATTAATCTGTCCGTCCATTTGTCCGTCTGTGGAAAGCACGATGTGGTCCAAAATAAAAGAAATACCCTCCTGAAGTTTGGCACTATAATGTCATATGATCTTGGACTGGATAAGGGCAAAATCGGACCAGGCGAAAAAAAGTTACCCCCTTTATAAACTAAAATAACCTCCGAAAAAGTACTATTTCAAAAAGTTCAAAGTCCTGCAGTTTGGTCTTGGGTATTAGAAAATGTCATATATTTTGAACTTGTTGAGAAGAAAGCATTAAAAATGTGCTCGATTCTCGAATACGACTTCACCATTCACCCAATTTTTAAAAATTTGATATTCTTTCGAATTTTAAGATTTTTAAATTTTTTTCTTGTAACAATTAAAGATCCAATTAATATCTTTAATAATTACAAGAACAAATTTAAAAATCTTAAGACTCGAAAGAATATCAAATTTTTAAAAATTGGGTGAATGGTGAAGTCGTATTCGAGAATCGAGCACAATATAAATAAATTTTATGAAAATTATAATACAAACCAAAAATTGCCAACCTTTTCTGGGTTTGATGATCATGATTGTCGCACTTCAAAAAATATTTATGGGAGTTCGTTATAAAAAGGTAAATACACATGAAATTGTATTTGTGGGACCATAATAAGCAGTTCGTTTTAACCGAGGATTCGTTATAACCGAGTGCGTTATAAAAGAAGTATTTTGTGTGAAAATTATTTTATTATTATTTTGTGAAAGTATTTTGTGTGAAAAACGTCGGGACTTTAGAATTATTGAGTTCGTTGTAACAGAGAATTCGTTATAACCGAGTTTGACTTTAATATAGTTCAAAAAACATAATAAATGATTAAGTGCACATATATTTTTATTTTTTTTTTTAATTTTTTTTTTATGTGTTGGAGGGTATAGAAGATTCGACTATGTCGAATTTAACACACTTATTTTGTTTCAGTTTGTTAAAGGAATTTAAAGTTTTTATTTTTATTGTTTTTTTACTATTTTTATTGCGGTGGTTTTTGTTTCATGTTTAAGTATTTTGTAATTCCTTAACTTGTTTTCGAGTTATTTTTATGTGTTGACCATAGAAAAGATTAGAAGGTACGCAGTGTTGTATTTGATGTATTTTCCAATATGGTGGCAAAATGCTTGTTCTTCCTCATCTCACAATTAATTCAATTCGTTGTTTTTAAAAAATGGTATTTGTCTTTTATTTAATTAAATTAATTGATTATTTTGCTTTATTTAACGTTTTTTTAAAGATAATACGCACAATTGATAGTTTAAAAACCATTTTTCTCTCTTTTGTTGTTTGCTTTGTTGTTGTTCTCCTTTATGTTGCAATGTTTTTATTAAACGTCAAAAGTTACATAAAGTGCTGTCACTAATACTTATTCAAGCGAAATACGACTCTGTTTCAATTCTATTTTTTTCTATGGTGTTGACACAGGCTTTTTACATTTATTACATAGTTCACGCCAGGGTTGCAAAATCAGGATCTCAAAATTGTACCAAAGAGCTGATAAAATTGTACTTTTTCGACCCCAATTGTACCAATTATTTTTTTATTTGAAATAAACGTTACGCAAATCTTAAAAAAAAAAAATCTTAAATTTTTTTCCTTGACCCTTTCATAGAGCTTGAAACAGTCTTTCATTTAAACTTAATTTGAGCCAAATCCGATCATATTAACATTAGGCGCCCTCCGATCAAAATTTTGGACTGAAATTTCCCGCAAAATGGTAATTTTTTGGAAATTTAAAATTGAACCAAATATCTTACGATACATCACATATTTTTAATTTTCTTACTTTAAACCGCTTGAGCGGTTTTCAAGATATAGCTATTTGAAATTAAAAAAAAAGTTCGGAGATTTTCTAGGTTCACGAATTTTTTTTTTTTTCATTGACTATTTCATAGAGCGTAAGACAAAGTTGATCCAAAAATCAAAACTCTGATCGAAGGAAACCAAGAGTTATGATGACAGGATTTGGCTCAAATTAATTTTATATGAAAGTGTGTCTCAAGCTCTATGAGAGGGTAAAGAAAAATAAATTGGATTTTTTTTTATTTTAAATCGCGATATCTCGAAAACTACTCAACCGATTTTAACAACTGAGAAAGTTTTAAAATTGTACCAAATGAGACATTGGTGGACCACTGTAGTTTTAAGCTTTGAATTGTACCAAAAAAAGTACAATTGTACCAACTTTTGCAACCCTGGCTCACACTAACAAACGAGAGAATAGCGTCACTCACGTGACAATCGAGAGTCTAGTTTGAGTGAAAGAGTAAGAGTTTTGTTGGTGAGTTGTTAACTGGTGCACTGAAAAAAATAACGATACTGAAATTAAGCTCACACTGTAATTAATTGAAGACCATAAATTTCTTGAATTTATTTAAATTTTACTTATTAAAAGAAAATTTTACTTAATTTAAGGAAATTATACTTAGTTTTCCTTTTTTTCTTAACAACAGTTTTCCTTTTTTTCTTAATTTAATTAAGTTTAATATTTCTTTTATTTATATAAATATATATAAATCTCACTAAAAAGTGAATTTGGGGTGAATTTACATCCGTATAAACAAATTTTAATGCATTTGAAAGAATAAATTATTTTTTGTTTTTTTGAATTTAAACATAATCCACTTAAAAATTGGAGTAACACCAAAATTTTATTTAAATCCTATCCAGGGCACCGTGTTATGGCAAATGTATTGCATTTAAGTAAAAAATTGTTATTTTAAAGATTTTTTTTTTTACTTACAAGAAAAAAAAAATAAATTGTGTGAAGAGTAAAAAAAATCGTGAGGAACTACCCCATGAATCCAAATTTTGAATCCAAATTTCAAATTTCGCGAAATTTTCAACTGCCTATAACACTGCAAATACTGCAGATACGAAAAAAGTCTAAAGTCATTTTTGTATTCTTTAACTTGTAAAATATGACCACCAAAGACCCGAACACCATTTACACAGAAAAAAATAAAAAATAAATGTGAGTAAATTTTTAATACTATTGAGTAAAAATTTACTCAATTTTGCACCAGTAAACGATTTAATAGTATTGAGTAAATTTTTAATAAAAAATTATTAAATGCTTACTAAAAAAATTTTAATGGATACTATTAAAAATTTAATTAAAAGTAGTGTCAAGTAAAAATTTACTCAAAATTTATCAATTTATTTTTTTAAAAAGTTTAAGAAAGTTTCACATTTTTTTTTTCGAAAAAAATGTTTTTTCAAACTTTACCAAATATATTTTTGAAAAATGTGCAGTTGATAATTGAATAATTTTTTTTCAAATTCTAAAAATTGTAAATACAGTAACAATTTCTGAATCAGACTATGCATAGTTTCTGCACTTTAGCTTCATCAGTGATTCTATATTATTATATTTATATGTTTAACATTTTGAAAAATTGTTAAATTGTCTCTATATAGAAATTTTTATATTATATTCGTCTGCTGTGGGATTCGAACCTGAGGTTTTTGAAACACCACGTTAAAAATTATTTAATTATCAACTTCACATTTTTCAAAATTATAATAAGTTGCAAATAATTAATATAATAATACTAATTGCATTGTCTATATGACATTACCAAAACTAAGAACCTAAAATACAAACAAAATTTGCCCCGCGGCAATAGTCTTAACTTAGCAGTAAAGTCATCTCATGAATGCAAAACCCATGCGTCTGAGTGGCATACCCTGTAAAAAAAGACACGAAGAAATAATTGGAATAACTGGAAAAAATTATAAAAATTGCTTGTGTTTAACATTGTGTTAATGAAATCTCTTCTAGTAAAACCACAATATAGTCGTCGTTGAACTCAATGCTATTGTGGCGCATCTCGTTAAGTGGTGTGTCATAGTTGTTACGAGTGTAACGTGGTGTTTCAAAAACCTCAGGTTCGAATCCCACAGCAGACGAATATAATATAAAAATTTCTATATAGAGACAATTTAACAATTTTTCAAAATGTTAAACATATAAATATAATAATATAGAATCACTGATGAAGCTAAAGTGCAGAAACTATGCATAGTCTGATTCAGAAATTGTTACTGTATTTACAATTTTTAGAATTTGAAAAAAAATTATTCAATTATCAACTTCACATTTTTCAAAATTATAATAAGTTGCAAATAATTAATATAATAATATTAATTGCATTGTCTATATGACATTACCAAAACTAAAAACCTAATTTACCAAATATATTTATGTCTTGAAGACATTGGAAAATTTCATAAAGATGATTTCAAACTTTCATATACATACACAAAAAACTATAAACTAAACGAGAATTCAAAACACGAAGAGAATAAAAAAAAAATAAAAAAAATTATTAAATTTTGTATTAAATTATTTACTCAAATTTTTTTTTTAGTTTTTGAGTAAATTTTTAATTGCGTCAATTAAATAATTACTCAAATCTTATTTAAAAATTTAAACAAGTGATTACTCAAATTTTTTTTCCCAATATTTTTTTCTGTGTAAGTTATAGTTTTTTAGTTATTTAAAAATCAAATTTCTGATAAGTTTTACTTATTTAAAAAAAAAAATATTTTTTCTCTGGATAAAAACAATTAAACTTATATTAAGTACAATTTTACTTACTTTAAAATTAATGCATTACTATTTTTTACGAAAAAATGTACTTTGAATAAGAAGTTATTTCTTAGGAGCCCTCGCAAGCATGACTTTTCTTATATTAAGGTAAAACGCCTTAAAATTAGTATATTTTCTCCCAGTATTCAGAAATAAAATTTAAGAAATTTTAACTTACTGTTAGTCAAATTTACAATAGAATTTACTTTTTCTTCTAAATTTCATTTAAATTTAAGTAAAGTTGAAGATTAGGGTGGGTCGATGAAATGCATATTTGCGAATCTCGTTAACTAATAGCAAAAACTCGACGCGCATTTTCGAGCTGATAACGGGAAAAATCATGAGAAAATTTTAGGAGGGTACTTTTAGGCCTCTACAAGCGGTTTTAGTTCGCTGTTTTTGAAAAAAAATATTTTTTTTAATTTTTTAAAAATATTTTAAAAATTAAGTAAAATAATGCTTATTACGAAACAAGTTCCAAAAAAAATTTATCTCGCCAATTTTAGCCCGTGGATGCATTTTTATACCCAGGAAAGTTCGATTTATACATATAAAAAAAAAATATTTTATATTTCATAATAGCACTCAAATGGTGCATAAGGCCGATTTAAGAACATGAATGATAAAAATAAAAAAATTGCGGGTATTTATAGTAATCCACAAGTGCAAAACAATGTCCGTCAGTCTAAAATAAAAGAGCTAGCCTCCTGCAATTTGGCACGAATATGTCTTATGGTCCTAGACAGGTTAAGTTCGTAAATGGACAAAATCGGCCCAGGGGGAAAAAAGTTCCCCTCTGAAGAACTGAACCAACCTCTGAAAAAATACACTTTTTTTACATGTTTTTTTTTTGTTAAATAAATGAAACATTTGGTACACTCAAAAAAAAAAAACTGTAATGTTAGCAAAAAAAGCTTGTAAACCTACAAGAAAATTTGCTGATTTTGAACCCACAATTTTTTTGCTAAAGTTAGCAAAAATGTTTTGCCAATAATTAGTTAACTAAATTTATTTTTTTTTTTAACCTTGGTTCATACACATCTGAGAACCCCATTGGGTTCGGACCCGATAGGTCCAGACCCCGATGGGCCTAGACCTAGTTGGGTTCCTTTAAAATCGTCATAATTTTTGATCCAAAATTTGTGTCCGTTTCGCTCTACCTTGCTTAGTTTTTGAGATACGTGATTATAGGGGACCACTGGGGTCTTGAGAATTAAAAACTCGATAACTTCAAAAATTTTACTCGGAGAGCTTTTGACTATTTTGCGGTCTTGTTCTACGTGTTGAGAGCTACAAAAATGCTTTTGGACTTTTTGTTGTGTCGGCAATATTAACCGAGATATGAGCATTTTAAAATTTTCGGGAATGCTAACTTTTTTGGATCCAAAGTTAGGACCCATTAGGGTCCACACATGTGAAGAGGACCGGCGATACTATGAGCCCGAGAACCAAAAATGTCCTCCATTTTGCTCTATCTGGCTTAGTTTCCGAGATAGCGCCATTTTAAGTTTTCTGAAAACAAAAAAAAATTAACCATTTATTTTGCTAATATTAGCAAAAAATCTTGTAAAAATGTTGTCAACTCAATTTCAAATTTAGCAAAAGAAATTAGCTCAAAGTTTGTTTAAAATTGCTAATGTGCTAAATGAAGTTTACAAGAATTTTTTGCTAACAACTATAAATTTGCTAAAAGTTAGCTAATTAGCGTTAGCAAAAAAAAAATTGTAAATCTACTAACGTATTTTTTTGAGTGTATATTTATATTGATAGGAAGATGCTCTCAACGTCTCCTCTGACACCCATCACCCCCCCCCCCCCCCACACCAAAAACAAGCGCCCCTGACACTTGTTTACATTAAAAACAAAACAAATCTTTATGAAATGTACTAAATGTTAAAAAATGAACTAAATGCTGCGACTGTCCTACCTTCATCTCTTGTCGCAAATCGTTGTCGAATGTTGGATCCCGACTACACTGATAGAAATTTGTGCATGCCAATAATGAAAATCTACATTAGTGTTATGAAAAATGACGTTAAAAAGGAACCTATGTAGGGTTTTATTAAATTAATGAAATAGGTATCATAAAATATAATTGTAAGAACAAGTTTTATTAAATTAATGAAAATTGTTCATACAAAATAAAAATTGTATTTTATGAAAATATTTCATTATTTTAATGAAAAAAGTATTTAATTCTTATGAAATACTTTCATTAAATAAATGCTACTTTTTATTTTTAAAATCAAATACTTTCATTGAATAAATGCTACTTTTCATTTTTAAAATGAAATAATTCATAGTGTCCCACATTTTCAATCATTAAGTTAAGCCTTCATAATGAAGGGCTTTCCCCCACTTTATTTCTTTTTATGTAATTAAAAATAATAAAACACTATCCGTCCCAGTGCAATACACTTAATGGTTTTCACTTAGTTTTCTCGCACAAAATTTTACTCCAACCTTAAATTGTAATACATTAGTAAACCTACGAAATAATACATATATAACAGTGCGAGTTTAATAAAAATAAAATTATTAATTTCCTTTTTTTTTAATTTTCTAAAAAAGTCTGAAAAAATCACAAAATAACCAAGTTTAAAAAACACTTTCACATACTTTCATATATTTACTCAATTTTCTCAAAAAAATTTTTACTATAACCTTAACTTTTAATACATGAGTAAAACACGAAATAATATACAACAACGCGAGTTTAAAAAATAATTATGATTAATTAATAACATTTCATTTAAAATTTCGTATAAAAGTTTTAAAAGCAGTTTTTTTTTCGCGCGAAAACTAACAGACTAAAACAGCAAATTTTATAAAGAAAACTTAATGAAATTTTTTTTTAATAAAACTAAGAAATCTAATGAATCAAAATTAATGAATATCTTGCACAGTATGTATGACATTTCATTCTGCATATGAAATATTACATTGTTGTAATGAAACAATGAATTTCATTCATTAGTGGTATGAAGCTTTTTTCTATCAGTGTAGATTCCTGCGACAATACTATTTTGATTCCTAAGATTGTATTCCGAATCCAATTAATTGGAATCCTTATAAAAAAATTCACCGACGTTGCAATGACAAATTAATTTAGCGTTATTTTTTTTTAGAAAAATTTCGCTGTGGAAAGAATACCTATTTATTCAGCAATACATTTCGTCAACATTTAACTGTTACTTAAAATATTAGTTTTAATTACTTTTTCTTTAAAAATTCATACAATTTAAAGTTTTTTATGATATTTTATTAAATTTGAAGAACCAAATAGTTTTTTTTTTTTTTTGTGTAACTTAATTCTACCTAATTCGTATTATTATGAATAGCTAACAAAAACCAGAAAAAAAATTAAAAAACAAACCGCTTGCATTTTCCACTGAATTAATTATTTTAATTTCATTTTTCAATGCTTTGGAAACATTGTTACAAGTATCATAGGACAAGGAAGTTACGTACACACTCTTACACACACACACACTCATACACAGCAAGAGATGCAAAAGCAAGACTCATTATTCATCCTTAACGAAAACAACAATGAAAATGGCTTGAATTTGAATACAACAAAAAAAAAAAAAACTCGGGGAAAACATCAAAATGAACGAACAGCCACATCAACAATAGTTGTAATATGTAGAATATGCCAAAAATTAGTTTTACTGTCTGGAATGTTGTTCGTTTCCTCAATGTTGTGTTAGAGCAGTTCCACGAAATAGAATAAAAATAACACAAAAAAAAAAGAAAAAAACCTCTACAATGGAATGCTAAATTTTGCTGCTTTAAATATGTATGAAGCCTTTGTTAAAGACTAGAATTACAAAAAAACAAGTGAGAGTGTTAAATTCGGCCATGCCGAATCTATGATACCCTCCAACATGTTAAAACATATATAAAATCCAGGGTCTTTTTTTTTGGGGGGGGAAGGGGGTGGAGGGCTCGGTGGGGGTGGTGAGGGTACTTTCCCATTGCGATAAATGTTAACTAATTTATTATTCTTTTTGCAATTTAGTAATACCATTTTCACATTATTTTAATGTTTTTTTTAAATCCACGCCCACAAAAGGGAGCGGCTAGAAAAAAACTAAATTTTCCAGCCCCCTGGGTCTAAGTTCAGGAGTTTAAACCCCTTCTGACATAAAAAGATTTCATTTGTTTAACAATAATGGCAAAAAAAGATGTAAAAATGGCGTTTTTTAAGAGGTCTTTTTAGTTTGTTAAGGGGGAACTTTTTTTCCCCTGGCCGGATTTTGCCCATTTCCGAACTTAACCGGCCTATGAACATTATACATATTCTGACCAATTTTCAGGGGTCTAGCTCTTTTATTTTGGACTGAATCGTGTTTTATACAGACGGACGGTCGGACGGACATTCATAGAACGACTTAGAATCGATCATAGATCAATAATATATATACTTTATGGGGTCCCCGACCGTTATTTTTATGCGTTACAAACGGAATGACAAAGTGAGTATACCCCCATACTGTGGTTGGAGGGTATAAAAACAAACAACTGGTGAAATTCTGGGACACGCAGAATTTCATAGACTTCACAGCACTATGGGCAATATTTTGAAGATTGCTGTTCTTTTTAGTATGTACTTGATTTTAATAAGCAAACTAGTTTAAGCATACAAATATTAAAAAAAAAATAATAACACAGTGCTGCAAAAGTAAACAAAAAACTTATGCATAAGTTCTGATATAAAAATTAATGTTGGATGGAGTATATGGAGAACGGAAATATTCTTAGTTTTTCGCGATCACTTCATTTATTACTATTTTTATTAGAAAATGTGTTTAACTACTGAAATTCTTTAATTAAATTTTCAAAAATATATTACTTTGTTGTTTTACAACGGATTATTTATTTTTTGATTTTGTTTGAAAGATATGAGTCTTACACAAAAAACAACTTTGTCAAATTACTAGGAAAAGTCTCGTAATCGCATTTTACCAGTACATATTTGACAGTTTTCCTTGTTTTTTAACAAACAAAATTGGATCGAAATTTTTTTTTTTTGTAATTTTACAAATTTCCAAGAAAATTTTACCAAAAAAATCTAGTAAATTCACGAGAATTCCTTGTGATTTTTTTGCGCCAAAAAAACTCTAAATTTACAATTTTATTGGTAAAAATATAATTGGTAAAAAGCTTGTAAAATTACTAGTAATTCTCGTAAAATAGGCGGTAGCAAAAAATCTAGTAAAGTTACGAAACCTTCTTGTAAGTTTTATAGTGTCAAACAATTTGTAAATTTACAATTTTATTAGTAAAAACCTTGTAAAATTACAAATTATTGGTAAAAAGCTTGTAATATTACTAGGAATTTTTGTCAAATAGGAGGTAGCAAAAAAAAGTGTTACATGTTTTTATTGTAATTTTACAGGGTTGTTTTTGAGTGTACCTCTTAAATAAAACAAAAAGATTGAGACTCGGAATTTTAATTTTACGTACATTCTAAGTTAATCGTGAGTTATAAAAATATTTTCTTTTAGTTTTTAAAAAAGTATGGTAAAGTAGCTTTCTAAAACATCAAAATATATAAAAATTTATTAACAAATGAATTTGTTAGAACATAAAAAAAAAAATATTTTGGCCGCCTTCTCAAAATATGAACCACAGTGCGACGGTCATTGTTACCAGTTCTCTGTTAGGTTGAATTTATTAAAAATTAGTTGTAAATAAATATCATGTGATCAAAACTATTATTTACTTATAGGGAAAATATAGTTTTTTGGGACATTTTTGTGAATTTTGACCACCTAATTGTCCTAATATCGCAAAGAGATGTTCAGTAAAGTTGTAGCCAGCATTAATCTTAATACACTGAAAATAACTATACAGAAATTAAATAATTACTGTTATTAATTAAAGTAAACAATTTTTTTTTGAATTTACTTCAACTTATCTTAATATAAAGTGGTTTTACTTAAAACAAAGAACATAAACTTGAATATAGTACATGCAAATACTTAAAAAGCACAAGAGTTTTCCTTAATTTGTTTTTTTAAATTAAGTTAAATAATCTATACATTTATGGCGAATTGATTGCATTTAAGAAAAAAAGGGTTTATTAAAAAATTTTGTTTTACTTAAAAGAAAAAAATTAAAATTGTGTGCAAAAAAAAAAAATGTGTGCAAAAAAAAAAAAATAGTATAGACATTTTCAAGACCTTGAATCAAATAAGTAGTAATCTTTAATTCCAAAACGCATTTTCTTTAATTTAATCAATTTTTGTTTTAATTTAAGAAAAAAGTAATCTTTATTTTATTGATTTCATTGACTTTATTTGAATCCATTTCTTCATCAGCTTAAGAAAAAATTTACCTAACTTAAGGTACAAATACTTTAGGTATTTTGGGGACCCCACCTGGGGGCCCCATCTGGAGACCCCATGAGACCCTAACTTCAAATCCAAATTTCGATTTTCGCGGAATATTCAAATTCCCATAACTCTGCAAATACTGCATTACTATGTTGTAGGAAAAAAATATACTTGGAAGAAGAATTAATATCTTTGGAGCCCTAGCATCCCATTCTTTTTTTAAATTAAGTTTAACATGCTTTAAAAATGGTAAAAAAAAATTTCAGTGTAACTTTTCTGAACGTCACTTTGCGATATTCGGACATTTAATTGGCCAAAATGCACGAAAAGGCATATACATCAACAATAAGCTTTTACAATAAGTTTTTGTCAAAAACTGTTCTTCGATATGTATAGAAATTCTAATTTTTATGTTTCCCTGTGCAATTGGACCATCTAAATGTCCGAATATCGCAAAATTTTGCTCAGCAAAGTTATTAAAATTAACGCCGGCTACAACTTTGTCGAACATCGAACTTTGAGATATTCGGACATTTAGATGGTCAAAATTAACGAAAAAGCACCAAAAATTATAATTTCCCTATTCGATACTTACTAACTTCATTTAAATGTCCGAATACCGTTAAGTGATGTTCAGCAAAGTTATTAAGCTCAACGCCGGCTACAACTTTTCTGAACATTAATTTGCGATATTCGGATATTTTGATGGTCAAAATGTACGAAAAAGGCATAAAAAACTTTTAAAAAAATAAAAAATAAATCGATTGCATTCGCAAAGGAATGTTAAAAAATTAAATACATTCCATTTTTCTATATCGAGTGAACAAAAAATCTAATGCATTATTTTTTTTCCATTCAAGGACTGCATTCAATGTTGATTTATAAAATCAAATGCATTCACTGACTAAAAAATTCGAATGGATTTTTTTTTTAAGAATTCATTCGAAAAGGATTTCATTCTTCGAAGCTCTGGCAGTCGCACAGTGTTATTAATTTTCTGAAACTTGTATTAAACAAAATCTAAAAACTACCAATTTAGTCCGTATCATTTATTTAAAACATCCTAAATACTAAATATTCAAAAAAGTAAAGGCATCCCCCTACTCAATTTATTTTTGGGGCCATTTGAATTTTCGAGGATTTCAAAGAATTTTAATTTTTAGCAATATTTTTTTTGAATGTAATGTTTTTTTTTAGCTATAAAATATCTTTTTTGAGTTTAAACTTTTTTTATGACAAAAAACTGTTTTAAGGATTTTTGTGTCCTAGAAACCCACGCAACTCAAATAGCTCCAAAAATAAATTGAGGCGGGGGATACCCATACTTTTTTGAATTTATAATCTTTAGGATGTATTTAGTAAATGGCATAAAAAATAGGTAGTTTTTGGGTACCTTTAAGTTTTGGGTACCAGTGAAGAAAAAAAGGAAAACACACCGTTTTTTTAATCTGTGTTTCTATTAATTTCTCAGGGTCCAATCAGTTTTCCATTCTGAAAATTTAAACTTAAGTAGTTTAGGAGATCTGTAATAACGTATTCTTTTTTTCCAAAATTTTACAAATAGCGCTTTTAAAGATATAGCTGTGAAAAATTTAGATTTTAACAATGACCTTTGACCTTTATTTAACAAAAAATGCCTACAAATTTTGTACGCTTTTCCACTACATTAAAACATGATTATCTTTCGCTGGGTGTACTAACTAAAGCAATTTTTTTGAGAAAAAATAACGATACATTTATTTGTCTTTCCATGCAAAACGAATTGAAATATCGGTCAATGGCCCCATTAAATTATTGATTCATGATAGTTTCTAAGACATTCTAGTGATATGCATCCACCTGTGAATTTAGTAACTGAGAAATCGGATCCGTCTTTCTTTGGAAAGTAAGATACAGTCTAAAGTCCTGCACATGGACCCCGAGGACTTTTTTTAGTCCTCCTCTTTTGTGGGCGTGTTTATAAAAAGAAATAAAATTGTAATATTCATGTACAAAAAATTGTTTTTAAATTTTGGAGGGCATACAAGTTTCGGCAGGCGACACGAAATAACTCCCACATGAAATAACTCCCACCTAAAAAATGAAATAAGTCCCAAAAAAAACTCCATACAAAGTTGGGAGTTATTTCATATGAAATAACTCCCAATTTAGTGGGACTTTTATCATTTTTGTTGGGAGTTATTTCATAATTTTTTCGGTGGGAGTTCTTTCATACGAAAGAACTCCAACTACAATAGCGATGAAATAACTCCCACTATTGTTTCATTGTTGGTGAAAGTATCTGGAACATTTTGACTTATAGAATATTATTATTAATAAATTAAAATTTGTTGTGATTTTGGTACCAAATTTTAGGACGAAGTGCTTTTTAACAAATTTGTATGTTTTAGAAATTTTGCTACCAAAACTGGCAAGGATTTTTGTGGTAAGAGCGCACTGCAGCCGAAAATGTTTTCGTTAGAATACAAAATTGTTATAAAAAAGACGGAGAACGCGAAAGTTATCAAACGTGTTGTGTTTTCGATAACATAGAAAGTTTTTCGATAACATACAAGATTGTTGGAAAAAGCAGCGCAGATGAAGATTTAAAAGATTTAATTAGAACATGATGTAAAAAACCCCGCAGGCGAAAATTTGGTACCAAAAATCGCGGCGATTTTTGGTACCAAATTTTCGCCTGCGGCGCTTTTTACAACAAGTTCTGATTAAATCTTTTAAATTTTCGGTAACATACAAATTTCTCGCAATAAGCGCCGCATGCAAAAATTTGGTACCAAAAATCGCCGCGATTTTTGATACCAAATTTTCGCATGCGGCGCTTTTTACAACAAGTTCTGATTAAATCTTTTAAATTTTAGGTAACATAGAAATTTGTCGCAATAAAGAAAATTTAAAAGATTTAATCAGATCCTGTCGCAATAAGACCTGTCGCAATAAGCGCCGCATGCGAAAATTTGGTACCAAAAATCGCCGCGATTTTTGGTACCAAATTTTCGCATGCGGCGCTTTCTACAACAAGATCTGGTTAAATCTTTTAAATTTTCGGTATCAAACAAATTTCTCGCAATAAGCGCCGCATGCGAAAAAAAATCGCGGCGATTTTTGGTACCAAATTTTCGCATGCGGCGCTTATTGCGACAGGTTGTAATTAAATCTTTTAAATTTTCGGTAACATTCAAATTTGTCGCAAAAAGGACCGCACGCGAAAAATTGGTACCAAAAATTGTTGCAAAACATCGCCGCGATGTTTGAATGTAACCGAAGCAAGTCAAATAGAACACTCGATGTATTTTTGCATGTTTTCGAAAAACTCTGAAAAAAAAACAAATCAGCCGTCAAGTTTCGCATTTGGCAGTTATTATAACTTGTTTGTATTGTACCGAAAGTAACATCAGGATCCTCGTTCTCGACTTAACTGATATATTTTTCCTTATTGTTTGTTTAATTTTTTTGAGATTTCTAAATTTTGTTATTGGGAGTTCTTTCATTATTAATGGGAGTTATTTCATTGGCACTTATTTCATTTTGTAGGTGGAAGTTATTTCATTGTGGTTGGGACTTATTTCATTTTTTTCTCCATTGGGACATATTTCATTTTTGGTGGGATTTATTTCATTGGGAGTTATTTCGTGGGAGTTATTTCATGTGGGAGTTATTTCGTGTAGCCGTTTCGGCACAGACGAACTTAAAAGTGTCACTTTTTCTGCATCTATGTTAAAAACAAATGAAACATTTTTATGTCAGAAGAAGTTCAAACTGGGTAAAAAAGAAGTAATTTTGCAAAAAAAAAATTTTTTTGATGAAAAAAATTTTTTTTGATGAAAATAATTTTTTTTTGGAAAAAAATGTTGTTGAATAAAAAAGGTTTTAAAGAAGAAACATTTTTTTTTTGATAAAAAAAATAAAAAAGGAACTTTTGTGATAAAACAAAAAAAATATATTTTTTTTTATAAAAAAGCGATAAAAAAATTTTAATTTTCTGAAAAAAAAAATGATGAAAACATTTTTTAAAACATATGGCGGTTCTGGTTGGCTCACCGACGATATATAGATTATTTGAAACCTAAATGAGATCTGTATCTTGAGTACTTCCGAGATAACAGCATATGTTTCAGAACACTTTTGCCAAATTTAAACGATTTTTATCAACTTCTAAGATCTCCTTATGAAACTCGGCGTGAGCTAGGTTTTGATTTTATACTAGGTTTTTTACAAGTTTTATGTTTAAGTTTTCTGCAACTTTGTTTGAGAAAATTAACAACAAAAAAAATGAAGATTCGAAAAATATGTAAAATAAAAATATATTTTTGTTGCCAAATTTATATGGATTATCGATATCACTAAAATTTTAATTCATTTTATGACTACATTTGGGAAAATGTTAAACAAAAAATATTTTGTTTTGTACATATTCATAAAATTTGTATTTATTTTATAATTTAGTGGGTTTTTTCTCAAATCTTGAAACATTGACCGATTTTAGCGCGGTCATAGTCACCCGATTTGGCCCAAAATTTTATCAGATACTTATTTTAGGTCGTTTATAAAATCCAAGCTTCAGGTGCAGCGAACCTTGCACCTGAATGAGGATCATTCTAGCAAACATGTCTTTTTTTTTTTTAATTCCAACGGTTACATATGTACATTTGGTTTGTTTATTTGACTTGAAACTTTAAAAAATTATACATATTTCCCGAACAAAAAAAAAATATTATTATTCGATTAATCGGCATAAATTATCGGTTAATCCTTTAATCGAAATTAGCAATTTTAAATTTATCGAACAAGAATTAATCGACTGAATACCCTGTTCTTTACCCATAGTTTCTTTGTTTTTTTTTTTTTTTTTTTAATTTTGCGAGTTTTAGATTTTGTTTTTGAAACACGCATTTCACTTTTTTCTCACAAGAACAATTGACCCATTATTTATTGTTCCTTAAAATGGCTTTATATGGAACAATGATACTCTACACATAATTGTCAATCTACTCACAGCTTTTGGTTCAGGTGGTAGTACAATAATTTTAAGAAATCGGCGGTTAAACTCAAAAATTAATGGCTTTTGGGGTCCTAAATAATTAAATAAATAAAAAAGTTTTGATCTCAGGGTTTTTGCGTATTCTGCGAATGAGTTCTTCGAGTACAGATCAACAAAAACGCTTTTGGGGTATTTTTAATGAAGTAAGTGTAAATTTATACTGGTATTGAAGGGTATAACAATGTAAAAAATAGAAGTTTTCGTAGTACACAGAAAAAAATCGTCAAATTTAAATCAATAAACATCAATTCTAAATCAACCGAACATGATATCAACCAACAGTTTAGTAAAAACTTCGATTTCGTTTTCAACAAACCCAGTCAAGTAATTTTATTTCAAAATTCTTTTATCATGACAATTAATAGTGTTTATGTTTGTTAAATTTCTTTGTTGAAAAAAAAAATCATTTGTCAGATCGACAAATTGTGTTTGTGTTTGTTGAATTTCTTTGTTGAAAAAAAAAAAATACTTTTGTCAGATCAACAAATTGTGTTTGTTGAATTTCTTTGAGGACAAAAAAAATCTTTTCCAACAATCAAAATTTAGAAACGTTTGTTGATATTACAAATTTCCGTATAGGGGAACTTTCTGTGAAAAACTTAATTGTATTCACATATATGGGGGTCAATATAACAATTCGTTTTTTTCTGTGTATGGTAATTTCTGCGAAGGGGAATCATCGACTGACAGCCGGACGGATGGATATCTATGGAATGTCTAAAAAACATCATGGATACAAAATATTTAAACCTAACTGTGTCTATGACCAGTATTTCAATATAATGCTATTTTTTTTACTCTGCCAAAAACACCAAATATATTCAGAAAAAATCATAATTTAAAATTTGCAGACATCCCAGCAAAACTTAGATTACCAAATAAGGTATAAAATAAGGTATAGGATCTCTTATTTTATACATTGCAGCATTGATGATTTTAACAGGCGATGAGACTCAAAGTAATGCATCCACATTATCACAAAGAATACCAGTAAGGTATAAAATAAGTCATAAATTTATAACGAAGAATACGAGTAAGGTGTAAAATATATGATATTTTATAGGTTACGAGAAATGAAATAATATAGCATACCAGAAGATAAATTATAAGGTGTTACGAGTAGTGAAAAAGTAATTTTGTATTAAATTTACTCACGTGATTGTAAGTGAGTGTAAGTAGATAAAATATGCTCGTGAGTGTGTGTCGTTAAAAATTTCCTGTCGTGAGCCCATCTCTAGTTTAAATGCATTTTTTCAAAAAATAATTATTTTTTATGTTACTGTAATGCATTATGCATCTAATTATAAATAATGCATTATTTCAAACTTTCAAATAATACATAATGTAACCAAATATAAGTCATCGATGATTTAATGTTTAGAAATAATAAATATGAAATACATTTTTTCCAATAATCATGCATTACGTAGCAAATTATTAGTAATGCATTATTTTTCACTTGAAAATAATACGTTGTGGAACAAATGTTTGGTAAGACATCCTAAAATAATGCTACAAATAAGGTATATACATTACCTGGTAATGTGTTACATAATCACAACCCATTACCAAAGTTTTGCTGGGATTGTTAAAGTAAAAACTTTGAATCACGAACACACAGACTAATACCATAGCCGTTTTTTTTTACATACTCTAAAATTAGCTTTAACATATTTTAGATATTGTTTATACTTTTCTGACGTTGTCAATTTACTTGTATTCTGGCTCATAGTAAAATGTGTATAGTCAAAAATTCCACTATGTTGCGGTCATACACACTGAAAGCTGATTGTGAGTGGAAAGCAGTTATTTTAAATGTGGAAATTCGTAATAACTGTGAATTTTAAATAGAAAAACATAGAAAATTAAATAACATTTTATTTTTCCAAAAAGAAAAATGTTAATATGTAATTGTACAGATTGAGCACACAAACATTAAACTTTAAAATAGGGTGGATCATTTTTTTTAATTTTTTTCAATTTTTGCAAGCGTCGGGGTCGGAATAGTTGCCTTTTAAGGTTAATGTGAACACAAACAAGTAAAAAAGTTAAATTCGGCGTTGCCAAATGTAATGATACCCTCCACAATGTAAAAAAGATTATTTGCAAAAAAAAAAAAATTTTGGAAAAAAATTTCCGCGAAAAAAATGCTCGAAACTTATCCTTAACTTTATTTATACAAACGAAATACAAACTTATATACCCTCTTTCACTAACAATAAGTGGAGGGTATAAAAAGTATTGGATTTGTAGGCCAACGTCCTTGGATTCCTTTTTTAACTTGAAAATCGAAAGTTCAAAACAATGTGAAAGAAATATATATTTTTTTTTGAAATGTCTGTAAAACAAAATATTTTTTTAAAATATTTGTGGGGTCGGGAAACCCATAAAGTGTTTATATTACACTACTCTACACCGTTTTTGCACAGTCATGTTTAATACATGTTCTTAAGTGTTTTGTCCTCCTAAATATAAATCTGTTATCCGAAAAGTTGTATCAGACCGCCTTCTCAAGATATTGGCATTACTATTTTTTGTAGACCAAGTCCTCAAAACCGTTTTTTTTTATTTTGGAAAAGTGTATGTTAAAGTTATTCATATTTTTTTATTTGAATTCTCAATAAAATTACCTAAACTTTGCAAGAAATCCGGATTTTGCAAGAAATTTCCTGGTCATAGCAGATATGTAAACTTGATATACCAATAAAGAGAACCTGCGGCTAAAATCCAAAATCCATTGAGTATATCCAGAAATATTTGGAAAAAAATCAAAACTTTGAAACAAATTTGCGTATTTTTTCATACATTTTTGGTACCAATTTTTTTTTTTTGCTTTTTTGGTAAATCTAAAAAAAATTAAAACACGTTTCCAAAAGTATTTTTGCCTCCTAAACACGAATCAGACATTTGAAAAATTGTATCAAATCGCTTTCTTGAGATATAGGCATAATAAATATTTGTGGACCAAGCCCTCAAAACCGACAATTTTTTTTAATATTGGAAAAGTGTATGTTAAAGTTATTCATATTTTTTTATTTCAATTCCCAATAAAATTGCCTTAACTTTGCAAGAAATCTGGACTCGATACAATCAGGTACCATCAGGACATTGAAAGGAATCTCAAAATGTTATTTTTTCTGTTTAATTCTTTGAAACATTTTTAATTAGGGTTTGAGTTGAAAAATGTAGAAGAAAAATTTAATTTCAAAAAGCTGTAGACATTTCTGGTATTCCTATATCGGTTTCGGACAGTTCCAGTTTAACTGTCTTCATCAGTAAGATTTTAAATCCCAGTTGGTTTTGTTAATGGTAAAAGTCTGTAGACAGAAATGTCATAGCTTTTAGAAATGAAATTTTTCGTCTACATTTTTCAACTCAAACAATTTACCATTAACATAACAAACTGGCATTTAAAATCCTACTGATGAAGACAGTTAAACTGGAGCTGTCCGAAACCGGTATAGAAATACCAGAAATGTCAATAGCTTTTAGAAATTAAATTTTTCTTATACATTTTTCAACTCAAACCCTTATACAGAAAAAACAAGTAGAAAAGTTAAATTCGACTTTGCCGAATCTATGAATACCCTCCACAATGCCTTTTTAAAGGATAGTACATTTTTAACGTGAAAAAAATTAACAATTTTGATTAGAAATATTTTATTTTAAGTAAAAAAATCTTTTTTGGCATTTAAAAAAAAAAAAAGAATACTATTTTTTTGAGTGTAAAACTTTTTTCGAGTGTAATGTTTTTTTTACTGTAAAAATATTTGTGAGTGAATGCACGTACATATGTACACAAAATATTGACATTTTTGTAAAAAAAAACTTTTTTTTAAGTGTAAAATTTTTTTTGAGTGTAAAACTTGCTAAGTTACCACCAATGCTTTTTAAACTTTTTTACAACGTGGCATTTAAGATGAACCCAATCTGAAATTCGGGGTTTTGCTTATAACTTTTGAACCACAGAACCGATTGAGCTAAAATTCAATACCAAACAGAACTGGGGAACGGCAAAGATACACGCCACGTGTCAGCAGTCTCATTATTGTCTTTCGAAAGTTATCGTGCACTCAAAATAAATTCTCTGTCCAATTTTGAGCCATATGAGAAATCTGCTGCTTTTAGCAGACGCGGTTTGCTAAATTTCTGTAGTGATAACCTGGGTTTAATCAGCAGATCAATCTGTCAAGACAGCAGAAAAATCTGCTGATTTCAGCAGAAAAAACTGCTGATTTCAGCAGAAAAATCTGCTATTTTCGGCTAAGAAATTGATGATTTAGGCAGAAAAATTTTAAATTACACCTAGTTTGAGCCAATTGATATGTTTTCTGTAAAAATATCTTTTTTCAAAATAACAGTTTTGTATAAAATTGGAAAAAATATATATATTTAACAACTTTATAAAATTCTTAACATGAACGAACAAGAAAAAAAAATAACGGGATGTCGAAATAGACACACATGAAAGAATAGAAAGCAAAAATAACACAACATACACACTTATAATAAGAAAACAAAATAAAACGAATAAAAAACACACACATGAAACAAATGAAAAAAAAAAAAGTAGCAAAACACAAGGGTGGTTTTGAATTTTGTATTGAACGCCGTACAATGTACGGTTTGCGTGCATGAACTGAAGAACTTCTCTTCTTGAAAAGCAGCAACAAACTGGCAAGCTGAAAAAAATATCTTTGTATGAATTTTTTTGTTTGTGTTCTTTTGCATTATATATTATTAAAGCTGACATAATTTGTGACGCATTTAAGCGGGAGCTATTTACATTCGTCTACTTTAATTTTTAGATAGTGATTTTTATTTTTGCGAGACCGACATTTAAAAAAATACTTAAAAAATATAACAAAAAATATCTGTCAAATTAGCAAAATAATCTGCTGAAAATCTGCTCAAAAACTTTGTCAAACTTAGCAGACAGAATCAGCAAAAGTTCTGCAAAATTTCTGTTGTTTTCAGAAATTGAATAGCAGAGAATTCTGCTAAAATATTAATTTCAGCAGAAAAATCTACTAAAAATTTGTTATTCTAAATTGAAAGTCATTTTACAGATTTTTTGACAGAGGTTTTCTTTTGAGTGTGTTTTTTATCTCGTAAATTCGCAAAACACCCTTGCCGAAATTTACTCTTTTGCTCATAACTTTTGAACCTCTGGACCGATATGGCTGGATTTCAATACCAACCTGACCAGGTAAATGACCACCATTATGCCAAACTTCAGTAGCCTCTGTAAAGTCTTTCAAAAGTTAGCGAGTTTTCTACGGACAAACAGACAGACAGACGGACGGACATCGCTAGATCGACTTAAAATCGATCGAGGTTCATGAATATATATACTTTATAGGGTCCTAGACCAATATGTCGATGTGTTACAAACGGAATGACAAACTTATATATACCCTCTATCACTAGAAAGGAGGGTATAACAACGAAACATTTTTAAGTTCGCAGAAGATTAAAAGTCCTTCGCTTTTGACCCTTTTGAAATCGTGAATAAAAAAAAAAAATTATGATAAAATTGAAAAACTTTACTGCGTCAAGCAAAAAGATAAAATTTTTACACATATACCGCGAGGGGAAAGGAGATACCCAACTCAGCGCACCAAAAAACGCCCCTGTCATTTTTTTTAATTTTTTTACATATTGGAGGGTATAAAAGATTCGGCACAACCGCATTTAACATTCTCACTCGTTTGTGTTAATTTTGAACTAAAAAGGCAACTATACCGAACCTGACGCTATCGAAAATCGAAATAGAGGAAAAATCGCTCGACCCTACTATACAATGATTTTTTTAATGTTACAAAAAACTATTTTTATTTAATTTATGGTTAAATGCATTTATAAAATATATTACATATTTAAATGTTATTTTTGTTTTTAAAACGAAAATTAAACACTTTCCCTTTTAATTGATTGTACACACTTGAGGCATCATATTAGACGTAAATAAGTCCAGTTAAGGAAACATACCACTAATCTGCACCCTGAACTAGTTTTTGTCACATATAAACACCTTACGAAATTATATTTAATACTAAAAGTCCAATATTCTGGAAAAAAAAAGATTTTTATACATTTTATACATATTTCCCGTATAAAATTTCTCAGATGTTGAGACATTTTTACTGCAGAACAACTCTTAGATTCTAAAATATCTTTTATGTAGAAAAATAACCCATTGAGTGATTTGCATTTAGAAAAACTTTCAGATTCTAAACCCCATTTTTTATAAAAAAGGTTAATTTTTCTTAAAGAAAATATTTCAGATTCTTAAAATTTTTTCCATGGAAATAATCTGGATTCTAAGACATTCTTTCTTTCAATGTAAACATTTTATAATTCTGATGCACTTTTCTTATAGAAAAAAATAATTCTAAGATTCTGGGAACTCGTTTACAAATTTCTTCCGATCCTTAAACATTTTTCATAAAAGAAAATTCTCAGCTTATAAAGAATTATCAGTTTCTAAAAACATTTTTCCTATAAAGAAATTTTGATAATAAGAGGAATAATAGCAAGTAACAATAACCAAATACAACGACTGCTCTTGTTAACATTTAATATTGTATTTGGTTATTGTTAATCGTTATTATTCCTGAAGATGCCTTCCAAAGGATGGAGAAATATTGAAAATAATAAAAATAAAAATTACTACTAATATTTTTTAAAAACAACTTGACCTCGAGCTTGTCTATTAATTAATAAAGAATTTTATTTTTTACGCATATTTTAGGTGTGTTAACACTTTTTTCTAGCCCATGAAAATCCAGCTAATAACTTAGCACAATTTTCAACATAATCTTTTATAACTTGTTATCACAGATATAAATCCACTTTTTCTTGCATTTATACATTTTGTCCGTTTATGCCCTGGAAATGTGTCACAATTCTTTTTGTAATTTATGTTCAAATCATTTAAATATTTCCACTGGCGACGTAATTTATTTCCTGTAGACTCTTCTTTTTCTCATTTTAAAAGCACAAAATAGCGTTCATTTTTTGTGTTTTTTCCCCTGTACATTTTTCGTTAACTTGCTGCTGTGCAAAAAGTGTTGCTTACATTGCATAAAGTTTTTTTTATTTTAGAATACAGTAGGGTCACAATTTTTTAACAAGCTATTTCTATGATGGCATCGTGTGGGAAAAATGTTTTTGAACAATTGACCATGGCTTATTTCATAAAATTGATAACAAAACGAATATATCTACAAATTTTATTATTAGAAAATTTTCGTCACAAATTTGAAGAACAGCTAATTTCAACACAAGACTTATAGCTCTAGAAAGTTTTTGTGACAGAAAAATGTCACTTAGGTTACCACTCACATAAAATGATTTTCTAATAGTTACAATATTTTGGGTATAAGTTTTAATAACTTGTGGTTTTACTGTTTACAGGTTCCACTAAAATATTTTTATATACAGAAATATTGCACATCCAACAGCAGTTTTAAATTTATATTTAGTAGTGAGGTCCCAAATTATATGGTATAATTGAACCTTTCTGTTTTTCTCCACAAAGAGAACTAATCCAATAAACGTATATCCATATAATAACTGTATATCCACAGCTCGGCCGAAATAACTTTAACCTCAAGTTGCGAACAAATGTATCTCTTTATTATGAATCTGGGGTGCCCCACTACTATATTTCGACGAAAATCAAAATCTTTGCTGTTTTTAAATAAATCGCGGTCCAACGTCAAAGAATTGACATTTCAAGCTTATCTCGAAAACGAGAGGTATGAAAAATGATTAGACACAAAAATTATTCCTCGGAAAAAATGCAATAAAACAGCAAATTCACGTGTAGCAATTGCAATGTTTTTGTTGCCAAAAAATTGCACTTTTCAATTCCGATCTAAAAACTTCGCGTTTTCTGTAAATAAAAACTCAGGAAAACTCTGACGCACTGTGGTTCCGATTCCAAAACTAGGTGGACAAAAGTATTTAACCATAATATTTTATGTTTTTGGGGTCGCTGATTTCAAAAAAATGCTTTAAAAAATTGTAGCTTCAATATTTTTGAAAATACAGTGGGTTTCACTAAAATAGCTTCAACTTAATTGGACTTTTCGCTACAACTGGAAAAAGTAAATTACTTTTTGCTACTTTAGGGCACTAAATTTAAAGGAAGTATTTAAAAATGATATAAAAAGCTTTTCTGAGCATTACAGTAAAGCCCAGCTATGTCGAATTACTTTTAATGTGTAGTTTTTTTAGAATGTTCGAATAAAATCCTTTTTGTGCTTCTAGAGTGGCGGAAAAAGAAAAATATGTGATATAACAATTGTAGAAAATACTGTAGAGGTATTTGTTGCAAAAATATGTGCAGAAGATCCTGAATATTATTAGCATTTTCTTGAGAGTTATAAAAATTGCAGAAAAAATTACTTTTTTAAAAACGCTATAAAAAATGCAGCTGGACGCCGCTGGATGAGATGAAAGATGAAACATACTCTCTGATAGTTACTTTAAGAGACGTATATAGTGGCTTGCCCGCAACTTGGAGCGGTTTTTTTTGGCATGCTTTGAAAGATTGATAATCTAATTTTTTTTTTTTTTTAACTTATGACCCAAACTTCAAAAACCGATATTAAGAAATCGCGAAAAAATTTCGAACCCATAAAAATTTTTTTGATAAGTATATACCCATGGCTATATAAAAAGCAATTCACGGCAATCTCCTGCAAATAATTCACTTGGTATAAGCTACTTAGTTTTGTATTGATTTCCTTAGATTTTAATTACAAACATTTTCGTGAACAAACATTGATGTTCTAGTGCTGCGGGGACAAAGTTAAACCCCTTATTTAATCAAAATATTTTGCGTCTAGTCTAGGCATGTTGTTAGCTATTTAAAACACCTACCGTTTTTTAATTTAGAGGTTCAAACTTTTTAGACTTTTGTCCACCTAGATTTGGATTTGGAACCACAGTGTGACGGGAATTTTTTTTATTTTTTCTGGGAAATACTGAAATAAAATTAACCTTTTTACATAAAAGTTCTTATTTTAATTTAATTTTTAATATATTATACCGGAAAAATTGTTATATTGTTTAAAAAATGTCCACTCAAAACAGCATTTTTAGAAAAATATGTAAAAGAGTACGGAAAAGAGGACTAGGTGGACTATAATTCAATTATTTTTTAAAGCAAATCGTAAACCTTTTTTTATAATTTTTATTGAACTTCTTTACTCTAAAACGCAAAACAAATATTGTGACCGGAATTTAGAGATTTTTAAAAAAGTTTTTCGGGACTTAAGGTTTTTAATGAATTTTTTGATACAAAAACCAAAAAAAAAAAAAAATTGTTTCGGAACCTAGAAAATTTTTAAACATTTTTCGGTACTTTGAGAATTTTCCAATTGTTAATTCAAAACTCAATAAAATTGCGAAAAAATGTTTGTTTCCTGGACTTTAACAAAATTTTGTTTAAAATTTTTGGAAAAACGTTTTTTAAAATCATTACATAATAGTGAAATTCTTTACTCCAAAACAAAGATACTACACTCAAAAAATTAAAACGGTAGATTCCACTACAAAGACAGTTAAAACAACTACATTTGTTGTTGGTAAGGCGTCCACTACATTTTACGGTAAAATCAACCAAAAAATTTTGTTGTTTTCAACTATTGATTAACAACTACAAAAAACGGTGAAAACAACTTCAAATTACAGTTGTTTTAACTGTAACTCAAATTGTCGGAATTTTTTTATTAACCAAAAAAAACTTCTAGAAGTAAAAATGTTTAAAATTGTTTGGTAATAATTCCTGCTGACACATCCAACTCGTTAAACACATCTCTTTGAAAATATTCCTAGTCCATATTTGCTTATAGGATGGTCCGATCAATGCCAAAATTTTACAGAATCTAAGTTAACAGCAAAACATGCTATTTCTAATTAGCATGTTTTAGAATGGAACTGTCGATGTGTACCATGAGAGTAATTCTGCTGCCCATTTTGTTGTCCTTAAGTTAATACAAATAAATCATAAATTTTTTGTCGGGTCTACAAAGGGCAACGGAAGAACGGACAGACATATCTAATTTTTAGCCGCAAAGACAAAGTCATGGGGTGTGACTTGATCTTTTCTGTGAGATTATACAGACGCAAATAGTGTCGAACCAAACACAGAAATTTTTTGAAAATTTTTTATACATATAGTGTTATTTAAATAAATTATTTGTCTCCTACACAGAAAAAAAAAAAAATAAGTAAATTTGTTTACTATTGAGTAAAAAATTACTCAATTTGGCACCAGTAAATTATTTAATAGTACAAATTGAGTAAACTTTTAATAAAAAATTATTAAATGTTTACTAAAAAATTTTAGAAAATTTTTAATTCACACAATTAAAACTTCATTAAAATGTTTCGTGTTTTTTAAGTAACTTTTTAATTGTGTCAAGTAAAAATTTACTCAAAATTTATCAACTTATTTTTCTTTAAAGTTTAAAAAAGATACACATTTTTTTTATTTAAATGTTTTTTCAAACTTTACCAAATATATTTATGTCTTGAAGACATAGGAAAATTTCGTAAAGATTATTTTAAACTTTCATATACAGTGTTGGAAAAAATAATAGGGACGACGACCTTAAATTTAATTTATTGTTATAAACTTTTTCATAAATGTCTCATTTTTTTCGCTTCAACTGAAAAATTATCAGTAATTTAACGGGATTTAATAATCTGTATAGCTTTTCACTATTCTTTTTTTATTTACATTTTTATTGGCAGAATAGTAAGAAAAGTATTGAATTTACCTGGAAAAAATAATAGGGACGAAATGCTTTCAATGAATTAAAAGTTATTTTCAATTGTGTTAACCTTTAAGTTCTTAAATAATATTAATAAAAAAGCAAAAAATAAATTAAAAAAATAGTTCTGTCCATTCTTGACTTGTTTTAGCCTCTTTTATACTCGATAATTGTTTAGGTTAATGGATACGGGTGCCCGTTGTAGGAATTATAATCGAAAACCCAGTTTAAGCATGAAAGCGAATAGGATATCTATGATGTAAAGGTTCGTAATAATAAATTGTTCCAAAACAAAGCATTTACCTCGTTTGGCTCAAAGAATGGGCCTAAAACCAGGGGTAGAGACTGAAAAATATCAAAGCATTTTGACCAAATTCTTGGTTGTCATTTGAAAACTACCCCTTATATGGCATCTTATGAACTTAAATATGAGGTTTCTGCTCCGGTGACGAGTCGTAAAATAAAATATTAACTCCTAAAATCTGTTCTAGAAGGTCGAAGTCCAAGAGAAGAACCACCGCTGAACTTACAATTAATACAAAAAAGTTCAGTATTTGCCAGAAATCACCTTGACCGTAAGAACTGGTAATATCTTCCATTGCTCGATGAAACAATGATTAACTTGTTTGGATATGATTGAAAAATGTTTATTGGCCGTCAAATAAATAATTTTCATTTAGATCCAAACAAATAAGCCTTCGTTTTATCGGGCAATGGAACATATCACTAGTCCTTACGGTCAAGGTGATTTCTGGCAAATACTGAACTTTTTTGTATTAATTGTAAGCTCAGCGGTGGTTCTTCTCTTGGACTTCGACCTTCTAGAACAGATTTTAGGAGTTAATATTTTATTGTACGACTCGTCACCGGAGCAGAAACCTCATATTTAAGTTCATAAGATGCAATAAAAGGGGTAGTTTTCGAATGACAACCAAGAATTTGGTCAAAATGCTTTGATATTTTTCAGTCTCTACCCCTGGTTTTGGGCCCATTCTTTGAACCAAACGAGGTAAATGCTTTGTTTTGGAACAATTTATTATTACGAACCTTTACATCATAGATATCCTATTCGCTTTTATGCTTAAACTGGGTTTTCGATTATAATTCCTACAACGGGCACCCGTATCAATTAACCTAAACAATTATCGAGTATAAAAGAGGCTAAAACAAGTCAAGAATGGACAGAACTATTTTTTTAATTTATTTTTTGCTTTTTTTTATTAATATTATTTAAGAACTTAAAGGTAAACACAATTAAAAATAACTTTTAATTCATTTAAAGCATTTCGTCCCTATTATTTTTTCCAGGTAAATTCAATACTTTTCTTACTATTCTGCCAATAAAAATTTAAATTAAAACAGAATCGTGAAAAGCTATACAGATTATTAAATCCCGTTAAATTACTGATAATTTTTCAGTTGAAGCGAAAAAAAATAGACAATTATGAAAAAGTTTATAACAATTAATTAAATTTAAGCTCGTCGTCCCTATTATTTTTTCCAACACTGTACATACATATTAGGGATGTCGCGAATATTCGTCACTATTCGGTATTCGGCATATTCGGCATGTTTTTTTAATATTCGGTTAAATAAATATTCGGTAACAGTTTGCCGAATATTCGGCAAAATTTAAATTAGTTAAAAAAACACTTTTTATTAACGTTTGACTCTTTTTCGTAGTAATTTCAGTTTGTTTTTTATACAAAAAAACTTGAGCACTTGATTAAAATTCGAATTGTTAAGGTACCAGAAAAAATTGTGTCAACAAGAGGCGTTGTTGTCTTTTAATCTGGTACTTTTTTTTTATATTTTACATAGGTAAAATACAGGCGTATGATTAATTAAATTATTCGGCAAATATTCGTATTCGGTTCCAACCGAATACCGAATAGTAAATATTCGGTAAAATGCCGAATACACTATTCGCGACATCCCTAATACATATACAAAAAACTATAAATTTAATGAGAATTCAAAACACACAAAGAGAATAAAAATAAATAAAAAAAATATTAAATTTGTATTAAATTATTTACTCAATTTGGTTTTTTAGTTTTTAAGTAAATTTTTAATTGCCTCAATTAAAAAATTACTCAATTTTTTTTTTTAAATTTAAACAAGTGATTACTCAAATTGTTTTTCTCAATATTATTTTCTGTGTAAATATTTTTCAATTTAAAGACATGACATTAATGGCAAATAATTACTTTTAATATATGTTTATTATTATTTTGTGTAAGTAATGGGGTAATACATAATTAATTAACTAAATATTATCCCCATTATTTTTTTAAAGTTGTAAAATACATTTATATTGGATGTAAAAACGTCATTTTCGTTATCTTTGTAATCCAATAGAAAACATTATATGCAGTTTCGTTTCTTTTTTTTAATATATGTATATTAAAATGCGGTCTTAAAAAATAAATGAAACGTAAAATTGTTATGACCATTTTTTTTATGTTTAAATTCATGCATTTATGCAGTAGATGCTGGGGGTGAGTGAGTACAAAGTTTTTTTAATCCAAATAGTGAAAATTACATAAAATTTTAAAAGGCAACATTATGAATTGATATGCAATTGTAAATTGAAAACATGTCAGTGCATTTTTATTTGCTCGATACGCTGATGCTAACACTGATGTTAGCACCTAACGACAATTCTAAAAAAAAACTGGCCATAAAATAAGCACTTGAAGTATAAGCAATAAACTAACTGTACACAGTACCCTCGCCATTGCCATCACCATCTCATTTGGAATATGTGCATTACCAGCCAACAAAATCACCATCTCAAATGTATATAGCAGCATAAATAGGATAAGTAGGACAAATGTATGGATATGATATGGCAAAAGGGTATGTAGGAGTGAAAGGTTTCATATACTGGAAATTACAGCAGATATTTGCAGCCAAAATGCACTTGGTATTTTTATGAACAGTTAAGTATAAACGAGGAATTTTTATAAAATCTACTGTGAGTACTTATGATATGAAATAATTTTATTGCCCCTTTAGTACCGTTAGTAGCAAAGAAATTCACAAAAAGTTTTATAAACATGTCTTTAGAGAAATGTATAATTAGATTTTTAATAGGAATTTAGAAGTATAAGTTGTCAACAGAAAGGGCAATTATTGTTATGAACATTTTAAATTGACTTTTTTAGATTCAAATCTTCACGTGGGCTTTTGTTTAGGTTGGTTGGGTTCCCGTTATTTGCAAGTTTACTCGAAGGCCACGAGAAGAATAAAGTCCTTATTTGTAAAATTATCTCCTACGGGATCTGTATTTTACTTAAATGTGGATGTTAATTTTTTCAGGAAGACTTTAAAGCAGCGATGCGCACACACATTCTATAACATTTATGCTTGTGTGGGTAGTAGCAAGCGAAAAGTCAACAAATTTGCTCAAGCAACAGAATTTTATAGTGTATGTGTGTTGACAGCGCACAAGCAGCATTTTTTAGCCTATTCCCGCGGGAATAGGAATTACAAAAATGCCCATGACTGCTTTAAAGGCATATTTTACAATCCAAACTAAATGATCGCTTATGTGTCAAATTTAAATCAACAAAAATCAATTGTAAATCAGCGAAACATGATATCAACCAAACATTTAGTAAAAACTTCAATTTTGTTTTCAACAAACTCAGGCATGTAATTTTATTTCAAAATTATTTTATCATGTCAATAAATACTGTTTGTGTTTGTTAAATTTCTTTGTTACAAAAAATTCATTTGTCAGATCAACAAATTGTGCTTGTGTTTGTTGAATTTCTTTGTTGAAAAAAAAAATTAAGATTTTTTACATTTGTCAGATCCACAAATTGTGTTTTTTGAATTTCTCTGATGAAAAAAAAAACAAATATTTTTTCAACAATCAAAATTTACAAACGTTTGTTGATATTACCAATTTCCGTATAGGAGCACTTTCAGTGAAAAAATTAATTGTATTCACAAATATGGGGGTCAATATAACAACTCGTTGCATTATTAAAATATGTACTATATAAATGTTGAAATGGCCCTGAAACAATGTATGTAGCAATTTTTAAGATTTAGCGGTTTTAAAAATCTTAAAAATATTTTAAATATTTTTTTGCTACACATTTGTTGCATGAGTTATTAAAAAATGCCAGGATATATCATTTCTTCTAAAATATATGATACAAATTTAACCCTTTAATGACCAAACGATTAAAAAAAAAAAATATCTAAGTACCTAAAATCGCGATTAATTCGCGGTAAAAGAAAAGTTTCAAAAATTTTTATAACATATTTAGGCAATGCGCGTTGGTTTTACTAAAAAAAAATCACGGAAAATTGTATCATTGTACCAGTGTTTAAAAAAATCGGTGATGCTTTTTTATAACAAGAAAATTTAATATGGTCCAAAAAATCTATAATCATCAAAATTTTTTAACCCGCCTCTGATTTTATGATGACACATCAAGTGGGCTTACATTTAAAAAAATTTCATCCGATTTCGTGTAAAGCCTTGGATGTGCCAGATCAAAACAGGTTTAGATAAAATCATCGCGCTTTCCGCTCAGAATGGCTTAAAGTAAAAAGTCAAAAAGCAAATCAGTTCTACTCGTTAAGGCACGTCTTTTGGTGTATTAAAATGAACATGATGCATTAACTGCTACTAAAAAAAATTGGAAACAGATTTGCAAATTTCGCTCAATTTTCAAAAATGCCATAAAATTTTTGCAATTTATTTTTTATAAACCCGCCAGTGATTTTTTTATGTAAACTCCTAAAAAACTCGGTTTACGCAAGAGTCCACCAAATTTCGAATGAAACCGCGAATGTGCCTCGCAAAAAAACTGGTATTTTAAAAAAATTACGTTTTTGCTTTCGAACTTTGATCTGCTGAAACTCCTTAACTATTCGTGGCACATTAACGGGATTAAATCCAAAATATTAAAAATTACAACAGCTACCAACTCTAGTTCAACTTTTTTCATTTTATAGAGGGGGCCGAAATCCCTGATCAAAAAACCTCGAAAATTTAAAAACTCTTAATTTTTGGTTTCAAAATTTAACCGTCTTATAACTTCTTACCAAGCGATGAAGAATCTATCAAGCCAACATTAAAATAATCTTTTATATGTACTGACTTTGTGTTATGCCGGAAAAGATTGAAATATAAGGAGAACTTAAAAAAAAATGCGAAAGAAGGTAAAAACTATGGATTATTTTAAGCCATTTTTATCGATTTTTCAACTTTAACCCTCTGTAACTTTTACGGATAAAGTGGGGTAATCCTTAAACATTGCTCAGTGATGGTTCAAGGTCTTGTTTACACAACTGCATTTACAGTTTTTCTAAATTCCAAAAACTGCCGGTTTTTTTAAACATTTATTTCAGTTTCACTGAGTTGAAATTTAAAAAAGATTTCATGTTATATAAATTGCCTTTACCTATTGCGTATATGAAAGGTATACAATAGGGTGGCTCGTTTTTGGGCTTTTCTCTCTGATCAAATTCTAATACCCGCCAAAAGTGTCGGTCCCCTAAGGGTAACTCACATGCAAAATATCACTCCGATCGGAGTTTATCTTCTGTCTCCACTTTGAGCCTCAAAAAAAAAAAAAATTTAAGTTTTTTATTAAAATAATTAAAAAATTATTTTTGTATAATATTTGATCGTAAATACCTAATTATGAAATTTAAAGATTTTTCGGTATCATTAACCCGTTCAAACTTGATACCAAAAAAATGGCATGAATTTGGGGGCGTTCTTAAAACACCTTTTTTCAAAATTTGAAAATTTTATTAAAAAAAATTTTAAATATACCATTTTTTCTTTCTGAATTCGTTAAGAACACCTTGGAGAAGAAAAATGTGAAATATGGCAGATATCCGTCGAGCCACTTTTCGGGAATCGCGGGGGGAACTTAGCGAATTTCAAGGAAATGTTGGTTTTATCAATAATTTGGATTAATAAAATCTTATAAATGTCATTTTTGTGCAAATTAACGGTTTTTTTTTTTGTCGTGGCATTCTATTAGATAACTTTAAGTCTGTCATGAAATCTTAAAGATCTAGGACGTCTTAAACCCACATTGGCTGGGGGTCAAAAATGACCCCCGCGGAAAATTTGAAGTTTAGAGCTTAAATTTAGTGCTATAAACAAGTATAAAACGGCCTTTATGCTTTTTACCCCAACTATTATTTCGTATTAATATATTATCTTTAAAAAAATCGTTAACCCTTCTTGGTAGGGGGTCAAAAATGACCCATTCAATAAAAAGTATATATTTTTTCATATAAAATTAATTTTGTGGCAATCTATTAGATAACTTTAAATCAGCCCATAAATCTCACATATTTAAGATATCTTTAACCCAAATTGGCCAGGGTCAAAAATGACCCCGGCAAAAACTTTAAGGCATAGTGCTAAAATTTTTTGATATCAACAAAATATATATTTTTTATTGAATGGGTCATTTTTGACCCCCTACCAAGAAGGGTTAACGATTTTTTTAAAGATAATATAATAATACGAAATAATAGTTGGGGTAAAAAACACAAAAGCCGTTTTATTCTTGTTTATAGCACAAAATTTAAGCTCTAAACTTCAAATTTTACGCGGGGGTCATTTTTGACCCCCAGCCAATGTGGGTTAAAGGCGTCCTAGATCAGTAAGATTTCATGACAGACTTAAAGTTATATAATAGAATGCCACGACACAAAAAAACCGTTAATTTGCACAAAAATTAAATTTATAAGGTTTTATTAATCCAAATTATTGATAAAACCAACATTTCCTTGAAATCCGCTAACTTCCCCCCGCGATTCCCGAAAAGTGGCTCGACGTATATCTGCCATATTTCACATTTTTCTTTTTCCAAGGTGCTCTTAATGAATTCAGAAAGAAAAAATGGTATATTTAAAAATTTTTTTTAATAAAATTTTCAAATTTTGAAAAAAGGTGTTTTGAGAATGCCCCCAAAATCATGCCATTTTTTTGGTATCAAGTTTGAACGGGTTAATGATACCGTAAAATCTTTAAATTTCATATTTAAGTATTTACGATCAAATATTATACAAAAATAATTTTTTAATTATTTTAATAAAAAAACATATATTTTTTTTTTTTTTTAAAGTCCTTTTTTGCGAATACCCCAATTTTGAGGCTCAAAGTGGAGACAGAAGATAAACTCCGATCTGAGTGATATTTTGCATGTGAGTTACCCTTAGGAGACCGACACTTTTGGCGGGTATTAGAATTTGATCAGAGGGAAAAGCCCAAAAACGAGCCACCCTAGTGTACAATTCATATTATTTTCAGATTTTCGGATTTTTGGGGATGTGTTTTAATTTTTTTTGTTTAAAGAAAAATATCTGTTAACTACTTCCATAAATCGGTCATTTAAATAAAAGAGCTTAATAAAGACTGAATAAAATTATACGCACGTCTGAAAATAATAAGCAAACACAGAAAAAATATATTAAAAATTGAAACTGTTTAAAAAAATGTAAATTGTAATTAATTCAAATTAATAAACCTAATAATTAAATATTAAAATCATTTCATTGTAAATATTAAAATGTTAATAATATTTTCATTAATTGATATAAAAGGTATTAAAATTTAAATTTAGATTGAAAGAACTTGAAAATGTATTTGTTCTGTGTACCCCATACCTGCAAAACATAACAATAATAATGTATTAACTTCTAACCTTTATTTTTCTTCTTCTGTTTCTTCGTGTACAAAAACTTAAATACACACACACATTAAAACTAGAACACATACATAGATATAAAAAGGATTAAAAGAAAATAAATTTCCTAAATGTATGTGCGTATCAGTGTGTGAGTTAAATAAATGTTGTTGCTTTTGTTGTTTATAAGATTTGATAGCTTTCACTTGACAGTAATGAAGTTCGTGATGAAAGTTGATGTGATTAAATCAAAATTACTCTACTAGGAAGTCAAAAAAACAAAATTCAAAAGAATCATTTGTATATGAAAACAAGACAAGAAACCCCAAACTAAAGGGTTACTGAGAATGTTTTTATCTTTATTTTTCACATTAGATAAATGTGAAGTTTGTGTGGGTGTGCATGTGTTCATACTTTTTATTTCTATGTCAATGTGAATGTTCGTAACTTACTATTTTCAAAGTCATAAAGTTGAAAAATGTTTTTACTTATGTTTGTAGGTTAGGTACATTGGTATAAAAGTGTGTATGTAGTATGTATGTATGTGTCTAGGATTTGTATAAATAAGTAAATTTTTTGCAAATGTTTTCATAAGTTTCATCTCAATTTTATATTTCAGTTTTTGAAAAATACATGCATTTTAGATACGTACATATCGCTCATTCACTTGTTTAGTGTCATAACTCAAAAAACGTGATTTTTGAGTTAATGAAGCAGAATTATTTGTTATGTCATGGTTTATATTGTGTCAAAAATTCGTATTAATATATTTCCAATCTGTGAAAAAATTCATAGAAACCAGATACCTATGAAAAAGTTCATAGGCTATGAAATAAAAAAAAATATTGTTCAATTCTATTTTTATTTACTTTTTTATTTTATTCTTATTTATTTATAATATTCTATTTTTAAAAATTTGTTTATTTTTAACTTATCCCCACACTGAAAAAAATAGCTTCGTGAAATTAATGAAAATTGACATAACCTTAATGAAAAATGACTCACGTTTTCAACCGAAGACATGTTTCATTTCATTAATGAAACTGTTGTCATTAAAGTTTCTTTCAATGAAAACTTGCATATAAATAATGAAAATATTCGTAGAACTTGTTTGAAACGTTTTATGAAGTTTTTCATAAAATGTATGAAAGTATCCATTGATTAAATGTGGAATAGTAGTTGGTAATGTACGTATGATAATTGCTTTTTACAAGTAACTAGTTGCTAATTTTATTCGCGTTTTTCTATGGGAATTACGATAAATTCATATTGGTTAAAGTTATAGAAATTTACATAGAAAGCCTCTAATAAAGTTAGGAACTAGTTACCTGTAGAGTCACATGTAACCGTCACTGAAATTCTTTTTAGGGGCATGTCACAGACTCAATTCCTTTCGGATTTGAAAAAAGTGGTTTACTCGTAAAACGCAATACAAATATTTTTTTCGGAATGAAATCATTTTCAAAAATCAAAGTGGAATTGAATTGCATAAAAGTGGTTTCATTCCGAAAAAATATTTGCTTTGCGTTTTACGAGTGAACCACTTATTCCACTTCCGAACGAAATTGAGTCTGTGACATGACCCTTAATTGCACATTTATTTATGGTTTTCACTTAGTTTTCACACACAACAAATTTTTAATCCAACCTTAAATTGGTCTGAATTGCAGTTTATGGGGCACAGCGATATTAAAAAAAACGTCTCCTAGAATTAAAAAAGAAAAAAAAATTATAAGTGGCCCACAAATCCATGTAGTATTTTTATTATAGGAATATTAAACAAGTAAATCATATTTTTATAAACTTCACACATTTTTCTTACACAAAGTTTTACCGCGAAATAATATAAAACAACGCGACTTTTATTAAATATATATTTTTTATAATTACATTTCATTTAAAATTTCGCACAAACACTTTTAAACAACAAAAAATACGAAATAAATTCGTGCCGGCTCGATCAGCTGTTTTTTTCTACGTTTTGTACAGACTAAACAGACGCGACACGTACAGACTATACAGACGCGACACGAGAGGTGTAAAAAAACAGCAAGTTTTATAAACAAAAATTTAATGACATTTTTTAATGAAACTACGAAATCTTATGAAGCAAATTTTATGAAATTTGTTTCCAATATGTATGATATTTCAATCAGCTTATGAATTCCATCATTGATTAAATAAAAACAATATAATGAATCCGTTTCATTTATATCACGAAGGTTTTTTTTTTCAGTGCACCGAGATTCGAACACAAAACCAGTTGCTCGTGAAGCTTAGTCTCTAGCCACTGAGCTTAAGTATAAAAAATATAATAATACTAAAAATCCATTATTTTTTTTTAAATTCTGCTTTAATTTATTGAGTTTGTATCTACCCAGTCAGAAATTCCCAACCGTACCAAAAATTTTGTGTTGGTAAAATATCGGTCTAGCCAAAAATACAACATTGTATAATATAAAACAGTTTTACTAAAAATATTGTGTTGGCACAACTTTGTGTTTACATAAAACACTACCCAGCCAGAAATTGCCAGCGGTACAAAAAATATAGTACTGGCAAAGTACCTTTTTTTTTTTAAATAGATTACTTTTCCAGTGTTGGAAATAACAACTCTAAAAGTTCTGTACCAGTACTTTATTACAAAAAATCTAACCGCTTAATATTATTATTTTTTTACGTTTTTTGGTGTGAACTAAAACTATTTGTTTTGTAAATATTCAATTTATTAACCGGAAGTTCAGCACTAAAAATTTCCGTTACCATCATTATATTACCATTACTTAGGCTGGATTACTCAATGCTCCGTTATTAAATAAATTTAACTTTTTCATATACATTTTGACCCCGTTAAATCATAAGTTAGCA
Organism: Pegoplata infirma; assembly: GCA_963921195.1. NCBI lineage: Eukaryota > Metazoa > Arthropoda > Insecta > Diptera > Anthomyiidae > Pegoplata > Pegoplata infirma. The sequence goes on along the minus strand of OY992540.1, from coordinate 168,447,858 downwards.
GCTGACTTTTCATTGAGTAATCCGTCCCTAATGTTGTACATGTTGCTGCATTTATTAGGGGTTTTCTATGGGAATTACGATAAATTCAAAATTTTTGGTTGAAGTTATCGAAATTTTTTTACAAAAACTCTAATAAATGCAGCATCAAGTAACTTGAAAAAAGTAAATATTAGCACTTTATGTTAATAAACACTTTCATAAACATATATAATTGATTGATTTAATATACCCTTGGCTATTTTAAAAAGCTGAAAACTCTGGTATTGGGGACCTTGTATTAATTACCTCATCCGCTATGTGGAAAAGATTATGAGCAATCGTTGTAATAATCATTGTATTTTTTTTTGGAAAAGATATTTTTTTCATATATGGTTTTGAATTGAGAAAAGTGTGAAAGAAAAATTTTTTATTTTTTCTAAAAATTTAGACATCCTGGTTTGTTTCTTACTAGTTTCATATTATCCAGTTATAATAATCTTCAAAAAAACTTTTAATGTCAAATTTATTTAGTTAATAGTCAATAAAACTCTATATGTGAAAATTATTTACAGATCGCAGCCGACAAGGATTGAACTCATAATTTTTCATTTGACAACAAGTAAAACAAAGCATAAAGTCGATTAATACAAAAAAGAGAACCCAAGCTGGGATGTCACAGCAAAGTCCTAAAACATTCAATTTAACACCTTTTCCATTCAATATGCCAGTATGCCTTGAAAAAATAATATAAAATAAATAAATAAAAATATGAAATAAATACAGATTTTTTTGTATTTGAAGTATTGGGACAACGTTGTTTTTTTTTGGTTTTTACAGTGCTTTTACGATGCTGTCTGAACGTCTGGGCCAACCGTAGATCAGAGTTATCATTTGGGTGACCGGGTCAGTACTGAAATACCAAAAAAACTACGTCCCGTCAATACTTGTACTACCGTTAACGTTACTGGGCCAGTATTGGCCCGCTTGTATTTTTCTGCCTGGGTACACTATAGATTATAATTTAAAAGTTTAACATTTTTATTTTTTTTAAAAAGTTTTCGATTTACATAGACCTCAACTCTTTAATCTAAGTGAACACTTAAGTAGTTCCTTTTTCAACCAATTTGTACAAAATGGTAACTAAAAGTACTACATCGAGATTTTCAATACATCCCTAAGCAAAAGTTAAATCCAATGTCGTAAATTTGTAAAATCAATGTTAACCCAACGTTAAAACAAAAGTCGAGCGATCGTTGGCCACTGTTATCATTTCAACCTCGGAATGACGTCGTAGACTTAGAAACGGGTATGATTCGCCAACGTTGGTAGCGTCGCCGCCAACTTCATTCCAACGTTGGCCCGCTTGTATTTTTCTGCCTGGGTATGCTCTGCCAAAATCTGTGTGTGTGTTTGTAGAAAACAAAATGTTTGTGTATTTGCAAAAAAAAATAACGAACATTATAAAACTTAGTGTTAGTCGGTGAGGTTTTCCTCCTTTGGTGGCGGTGATAGCTAAGGCGCCAGACTAATACAGACTCGACATAAGTGACAGGTGTCAAAAAAGTAATTCTGGACCATATGGTTAATATTTCCAAATTATTCTACGAATTAGGTTAGAAAGAGAAAACTAATATAACGCGCCATAAGAAAAATAGATGCCAGATCGGTTTTTGTTATTTCACTCACTCCTAATTCGTAGAAAGTGTTGCCATGTTAGCGTCAAATGGACTAAAAACCGCTCTGTTTTCTCCTAAAATCGCTAAGTTTTTCCCCATTCTTTCTCATAAAACTCTACTGTCGAGTCTGTTTATTGTCTGTGCCGGTAGATCTTGGGTTCGAATCAATATTTTTTTTACGTATTTTATGTTTTTTTTATATTTTTTTAATATATTTATTATTTTTTTTTTAATTATTGTAACATTATTTTAATTATTAAAAAAATTAAAAGGCTTATTGATGAAATTTTTTGCTATGAATAACATTCATTAGTTCTACGAATTTTTTCTATGAATCTAACAAAATCTATGAATAAAATTCTATGAAATATTTCACAATACTAATGAATATTCATCCAGCCAATGAATTGGTTTATAGATTCTATGAATTTGTTTTTTTAAAATTTGTTCATAGATATTATGAACAATAATTTTTTCAGTGTAGCGGACTTTTTCAATGGAAAACCAGTTTCAATTGTAAACTTTAAACTCGATTTCTGCAAAATAAAATATTTTGCGTAATGACACTATACAAGTAAATGAGCGATATGATCGTGGGTAGATACAGTAAGTCATAGAAATGATCTTACAGAAATGTACTAATACACTTTTGTGGTTACTTTGTGAAGACGCCCGAGACTCGTACCAGAAGCCTTCGTCGTTTTGCCTGCGTCGCATGTTGCAATGAATTGAATTATGTGATACAAATTTGAGGGCAATCGGATTAAATTAAAATGAGCACGGGTTTTTACTAGTTAAGGTTATCGGATTTCGCTCAAATTAAGTTCAAATGATATATTGTCTCAAGCTCTACGAAGGGGACAAGGACAAAAAAACTTTTTTTAGATTTTGTGAAGGTAGGAAAAATTCTTCATTTTTTGATAACTTCAAATTGCGATGGCTCGAAAATCCTTCGACCGATTTTAATTTTTTTTTTAAATTCGTGTTTGATTAATTTTTTTTAAATCTTAAACATTGAACGTCAAACGCAAATAAAAAATAAATTAAATATTTATAAACAAATGTTGTTTTTTTATTTTTAGTACCAAAAGGTACATAAAAATAAAATGTATCTATTCGGCCTTTATATATGTATATATATTCGATTAGAGTTTTATTCTAGTTCGAGGCCCAAAAATATTTCTATATATGATATTGTCATAATAGAGTATTTTTAATTTATTGCTTTAAAAAAGTTACTCATCTCATAGTATATCTGTACTGATCAGTTTCATCCCCACTAAAGGAATCATCAGCAGACTTTAGAGAATCATCGTTGGTCAATCAAACATCAAACCAGACATAATATTTGATATATTTCACAAGTTATATGAGAAATATTATTATGAAGGTCCGAAATCTGTTTTCCAACAAAAATAACTCTTTTAAAGCAAAAATTGTATATACTAAATCACCGTCGGTAATTATAAGTATACGTGTTGCTGTTATTTTACAATAACAACAGTACCTAACCAAACAACAGTGTTGGTAGGATAAGTCGTACTAAACTTTGTGTCAAATGTTGTTTTTTTATTTTTGGTACCAAAAGGTACATAAAAATAAAATGTATCTATTCGGCCTTTATATATGTGGGTGAAATCAAAAAATGTCAACCAAACCATGTAATCGTGTAATATCTCATACATGGGTTAAAGTATTCGCATATTTTTTAATGTACAACGTCGCATAGATTGGCGTTCTACATAACTAACAACAATCCGGATACTAGTAAGCTATTTTAAACAAGTTATTTTCATTTTTGTAGGCCAAATGTAAACTCCGTCGCCAGTAACATTTTCAATTTTGAAACTTTAACCGGTTATATCTTAAAAACCAATAACCCAAACTCTTAATAATTGACTACATTTTTAAAGAGGGCATGTTGACGTTCTTAAAAAATATTTTTGTATAGTCATTACTATCTCTTTTACCCATACAAACACGGCTTCAATTGTGTAACGATTTTTCGACACTTTTTTTAGACATTATGGAACCTGAAAATTTTGTTGTTTTTGACGTATTGTGTTTAGAAAAACAATAGGTTATTGCCCCATTTATTAAACGCGAGGCTATAAAGTATCATTTTGCATCATTGGTTTCAAGTTTGTTCCCTGCATATTAATTTCCCTGTATGAAAAGCTAAATCATAAATGAAAAATCGAAAAATGCTGTAAACTCCGTCTCAACGTTTACAACAAAACTACTTAGCGTGCATCTGAAATATCGTCATATTTTGACGTATCTAGTTGACATCTAATGATGTTTTTTCGGAAACCAATTTCCGACAAATAGTTTTCGAAAAAAAGGGCAAAAAGTGATGAAATGTAAACTCCGTCTCTGTAAACTCCGTCAACTTTTTTTTTTTTTTTGCAGATTACATTAAAAAACCTTATGAAGTTGTTAAAACCGACGCAAATATTAACACTAGTCATTCAAAAGTAAAAAAACTTATTTTAACAGAAACAATAATAAATTTATTTTACATTTCCTTAGAAAAATCCTATTAAAATAAAAAATAATTGTAAAATCTTTAATAACAAAAACCAGAAAAAAATCCTAATTACAAAAATTGTTAGCAATTACATAAATAAGTGTTTTAAATTACAATAAAATGTTTTCAAAGAAAATTCAAAAAATTTAATGTATTTTTCTAAGGTGAATGTAAACTCCGTCACCAAAAAAATCATAAAAATGTCGATAAAATTTGTTTGAAACAGTTTGTAGAAGAGATCTTTTATAGTTATATTAGTAGTGATGTAACATATCGATTTTAATAAAAAAATTTACCAAAAATTAAAATGTTTTGTTTGTACAATTTTGGCTTAAAAACACTGACATTTTTTGATTTCACCCATGTATATATATTCGATTAGAGTTTTATTCTAGTTCGAGGCCCAAAAATATTTCTATATATGATATTCTCATAATAGAGTATTTTTAATTTATTGCTTTAAAAAAGTTACTCATCTCATAGTATATCTGTACTGATCAGTTTCATCCCCACTAAAGGAATCATCAGCAGACTTTAGAGAATCATCGTTGGTCAATCAAACATCAAACCAGACATAATATTTGATATATTTCACAAGTTATATGAGAAATATTATTATGAAGGTCCGAAATCTGTTTTCCAACAAAAATAACTCTTTTAAAGCAAAAATTGTATATACTAAATCACCGTCGGTAATTATAAGTATACGTGTTGCTGTTATTTTACAATAACAACAGTACCTAACCAAACAATAGTGTTGGTAGGATAAGTCGTACTAAACTTTGTGTCAAATGTTGTTTTTTTATTTTTAGTACCAAAAGGTACATAAAAATAAAATGTATCTAAGTATTCGGCCTTTATATATGTATATATATTCGATTAGAGTTTTATTCTAGTTCGAGGCCCAAAAATATTTCTATATATGATATTGTCATAATAGAGTATTTTTAATTTATTGCTTTAAAAAAGTTACTCATCTCATAGTATATCTGTACTGATCAGTTTCATCCCCACTAAAGATTTCGGACCTTCATAATAATATTTCTCATATAACTTGTGAAATATATCAAATATTATGTCTGGTTTGATGTTTGATTGACCAACGATGATTCTCTAAAGTCTGCTGATGATTCCTTTAGTGGGGATGAAACTGATCAGTACAGATATACTATGAGATGAGTAACTTTTTTAAAGCAATAAATTAAAAATACTCTATTATGACAATATCATATATAGAAATATTTTTGGGCCTCGAACTAGAATAAAACTCTAATCGAATATATATATATTTATAAACATATATAAACATATATAAACATATATAAACATATATACAATGTTTAGGTTGAACTTTAGTGTCGACGAAAAGTGTAAACGAAGTTCGATTTCTACATGATTAAATATCACAAAACGGTTAACAGCGAAATAGTAGCTGCTCGCGAGATATCGCGAAATTAGTGTTTTTTTATTTTCTATAATTTTGATATTGAAGTTTTTCAAATATTTTCAAAAACTGAGTACACAGTTTTAATTGTACTTATTTAAAGGTCACAAAACAGTAAACACCAACATCCTATCTTCTTTAGTTTGCGAGAAATATTTTAAAACCGGTTCTTTATAAATGATAAAAAAAGTCGGATGCAGTTTGATTTGAACATGTTGGAAGAAATTAAAACTGCCCACAAAAAAAAAACTTTTCGTGATTTTTTTTGTTTTTTTTTTTTTAATAAAAGAAGTTTCTTTGAAATTGTTAAAAAACACGAAATTCAGTTTGACTTTTTATTGATCATAAGGCTGTTAACATCAAAATTCTAACTGCTCAACATTTCGATATATCGCAAAAAAAAAAAAAACAACTGGCTGAACTTCTGTTTTGTCATTACTTTATGTTATTTTTGATCTGTTAAAAGATTTAGTTAAATTACCCAGCAGAAATTTTGCTGAACTGGCAGCAGCTTTTGGAAAGGAAACTCGAGTGAAGCAGCGCATCCAAACCTGCTGAATTCATGCATGATTCTCTAAGGCGATGTCACACTTTAGAGCGCTAGTTGGATACACAGAAAAAGCGCTCTTAAGATGCTCTGAGTTCACATCCCATTAGAGTGCTGAAAAAATCGCTATAAAGATGCAGTGAATTCATGTATCTTTTTAGATCTATTTAAGCAGAACAAAGATGAAGAACATTTGACTATTTCTGAAAAAAAAATTACAAAATCTGAAATACAATTGACTATTTCTGAATACAATTTGAAAATCTTAAATACAATTGACTAATTCTGAAAATCAGTTGACTCCCTGCAAGCATTTGGAGGAAATATCGCCTAAGAGATCTAATTACATTTAAAAAATTTTCAATTATATTTCGAAAATTTCAAATTATATTTCAGAAACTTCCGTTTATATTTCAGATATTACCATTTATAACCAAAAAATGTTTAATTACATTTCAAAAATTTTCAATTATATTGGAAATTTTTGAAATATAATTGGATATTTTTAAATATAATTGGAGAGTCTAAAATATGATTGGACATTTTTTGTAATATAATTTGTATTTTCTGAAATTAAAGTGGAAATGGTGCACTCAATTTTTTTTTCATTCAAAATGTGTTAAAGGTGCTATGATTGAAACACTCTTTGCAGCGCTGATTAATGCGCAATAATGATGCAGTGAAATCATGTGTCTTTGTTCAAAACTCATGGTTTTTTATTCAAAAAGTGTTAAATATATTTAAAAGGAAAGCATGTGTGAAATTTTATCAAAATATAATTTTAAGTTTTATATAAAAAATCTTAATAAAAAATTTTTAAATTGTTTCACCTTACTTTTACTGCATCCTCAAGAACGCTCTTTAGATGAGCTTCGGTATGCTATAAAAAGATGCTGTGTCGCCAAAATCTCGATTTATTTTTGCTGGGTAACGACAAAGATGGGGTATGCAGTTTGACAAAACTGCAAGCATAAAAATTATAGATCATTATTTTCCGAAATATCGCGAAATTAATGTTCAAACCTTTATATTAATCAATTTATTTATTCTTTGGTGTCTAAAATAAAGAAACAAATCAAATAACGACAAGTATATGGTATTAAGTTTGAATTTTACGTGATTGAAGGTGGCAAAACTGCTCAAATCAATTTCTTAACTGCTAATTTGAGCGAAAAATATAATTTTTCCCATTTTTTTTTTAATTTAGCGATTTCTCATGAAATTTAGAAGATATGATTTCGATGTTAACTGTTTTGTGATCTTAAAATAAATACAATTATAACCGTATAGGGTAGAGAGGGGCACATTCGCCGTGGGGCACAATCGCCACCCCCACTTATCTCTTAAACTAAAAGAGGTATCAATTTGTGACAATAGAGTCAAATGCGTACTTATCAATGATCTTTTATACTATGAACTTTGACCATTCTACTTTACACTTGAAAGCGGACAGATGTGTTTTTGTATTTTTAAGGGTGCTGGAAAAATACTACACTCAAAAAAAAACCTTGTAAAGTTACCAAAATATCTCGTGATTTTACGAGGCTATTCTCGTAAAATAGGACGTAGGTAAAATTCTCGTAAAATTACGAGGATTTCCTCGTAATTTTGAATGCACCAAAAATTGGTAAAATAACCAATTTTATTGGTAAAAATATTGTTTTAAAACCGAAAAAAAAAATGGTAAACTTACAAGAAAAAATGGTAAATATGTTTCAAAAAATGGTAAATTTACAAACCAAAATGGTAAATTTACAAAAAAAAAAAAAATTTGTTAAACAACATTAATCCTCATAATAAAATCATATTTGTAAAATAACTGTTTTTTTTTTGTAAATTAACTAGAATCCTCGTAATAATTTTTTCAAAATTTTGTCAACTTTTTAAATATTTTTCAATAAAAAAAATGTCCGGGACATAAATCCTCGTATAACATAATTTTTGTAAAATAACAGTTTTTTTGTAATTCAACTAGAATTCTCGTTATATATGGTTTTGAATTGAGAAATTAGAACTTTGTTGTAAAATTACAGTTTTTTCTTGTAAAATAACCTTTCAAAATGGTAGAATACAATTACGAACATAAACTTGTAAAATTTCCAATAAAACTGTAGTTCTCGTTTGATTGTTAAATATTGGTAGAACGGGATTACAAGGCATTTTACCAGGCGTTTTACCAGTTTATTTTTTTGAGTGTACCTAGTCAGTATATTTTGTAATAACTTCTTGACTTTATGAGTTACTGAGTAATAATTAAGTGCAAACCTTTTTATTTTTTTGTGAGCGCTTGCTCCTGGGGCACATTCGCCAGATTGAGGATGGGGCAGTTTTGCCGGCGGTTGTACCCAATGGGGCACATTAGTCGACAGCGGATGTACCCCATGGGGTACAAACGCCATGTAAAACACCCCCGATTATTGTTTTTTTTTTTCAATTTATTTTTTTACCAATTAAGGGTACATACATTCGTCATAGCCGAATTTAAGAATCTCATTTTTTATATTTTTTTTCATTGAACACATTGACACTGCCGAGTGCGTAAAACCTTTAATTGTTTTCAAATAAAAAGGGATGTAATTTTTTTTTAATTCCTAAAAGTCACAGAAATAATCTGGAAAAATGGAAAAGAATTCATATAAAAGTTTTTTTTTTTTTTGGTTTTACTGTACATGTGTACACAAACAACTCTAAATAAATTTTCATTTAAATAAATGTTGTCTTCTAACGTATGCAAAGTTTTTGCGGTTTATGTTTTTTTTTGTGGTTTAAGTTTTCATGTTTATGGTTTAAGTAGTTTATCGCAATTTATTGCATATTCTACATAGTTAAGCAAACATACACATTAGGGTAGACCTTATTTTGAATTATGTGAGCTTAAACTTTGTTCCAGTTGACCTTAAATGCACTCAAAAAAAAAAACTTGTAATACGTCTGGTAAAATGCCTTGTAATTAGAGTTTGCAAATAATCGAGATATTTCATAATCGCGATTACGATTAAAAAAATTGCTGTTAATCGCGATTATCGATTATTCGAATTTTTTAAATAATTTGAGTTACAATAGCTTTAGAACGTACGAAAAAAAATGTCTGCGGGGTCGTGTCGGAATACCTACCGATGGCAAGTGAAGAGCAAATTGTGAGAAAATTTATTTAAAAATTTTACAAGACATCATTAGTCGGCAACTAGCGGTCAAAGTATGAAAAAATTACGTTTTTTGACAAAATTACATGTCTAAATTTTTTGACCAAATCCGACCAAAGCCTTTTAAGTATATTTTAAAAAGAAAACTTTTTAAAATTTACTCAGATCAGAATTTAAAGTTTACTTCAAATTTGAATTACGAGAAAAGGAAAGAAAAATCGCAAACAAGTTAAATGCACTCAAAAAATTATGTCATTAATTGTTTGTAGTTTATTTAAAAAGTTTTACGTTTTGTCGATTTTAAAAGAAAAAACAATTGTTTAACGTTCAGTTTTTTAAATGACTATTTCTGTTCTTTGTTTCAAAAATGACAACATAAAAAATAAAGGCTTTCATTAGCATTTAATTTTTAAAGTCATTTATTTTTGTTTTTTAAGTAAAAATAAATGATTCGTCTTTAATTCTTAATGATTTGTGTGCGTTATTTTCTTTAATTGTTGGCATTTTTAAGGAGAAATCATTAGTTTTTACCTACTTGTGTAGGTTATTTTTTTGCAGAAAAAAAAAATCAAAAAATTATTTATAGCCGTATAAAAACATGTTTGTATCAAGTGACTTTGGCATGATAAGTAGAGTGTTTGGCCAGAATGTAATTGATTGCGGGATCGATTTTCCAACATTTTTGTTAAAATTTTTTAAAAAATAATTCCATAGAAAAATTGTTAAAATAAACAACAAAATCATTCTTTTTTAATGTTTTCGTAGGTATTTTTTTTTTTTGAATTTGTTGGTAAAAATAACACAACAATCATAATTTTTTAATGTTTTCCTAGTTTATTTATTTTTGTTTTGTTGGTAAAAATAATTACAGTGACGTTATTTTTTAATGTTTAATGTTATTTATTTTAGAAAACACAGAACAGTAAAAAATAAATGTTGATGTTTGTTAAAACAAATGAATAATTACTGGGATGGTTTTCAATTGCTTTATTACTTGTTTTAAATGTGTTTTTCATTTGTTTTTGCCTACAAAATATTTTGAGTGTGGACCAACCCATCAAAATTTTCCATTCCAGATAATCGGTTCCAGATTCTACTTAACATTGTAGAATCAATGATTTTTGTTTGAAATTGTCCCGAAACTAATCGTTTTTTAGACTAATTTAGATTTTTTGAAAAATAGTTTTAAATAGAAACTTCAAAATGGGTTGAAAAAAATTTTGGAACTGATTTAAATTCGTTATAAAAACATTGTATTTTATTGAAAAATTTTAATCGTAATCGACTGATCTTTTTGTCGATTACGATTACGATTAATTGGCTCGATTAATCGCCATTACGATTACGATTTTAATCGTTTTGCAAACTCTACTTGTAATCACGTTCTAAAAATATTTAACAATTTTTCTTGTACTTTGCTCAAAAGAGAACTACAGTTTTATTGGTATTTTACAATTTTTTTTTCGTAATTGTATTCTATCATTTTGAAAGGTTATTTTACAAAAAAAAAAACTGTAATTTAACAACAAAGTTTTTATTACGAGGATTCTAGTTGATTTACAAAAAAAAACTGTTATTTTACAAAAATTATGTTATTTTATATTTTTTTTTTAAATTTTCCAAGTCCCGGACAGTTTTTTTTTCATTGAAAAATATTTAAAAAAAAAAGTTGACAAAATTTTGAAAAATTAATTATGAGGATTCTAGTTAATTTACAAAAAAAAAACAGTTATTTTACAAAAATGATTTTATTACGAGGATTTATGTTGTTGAACAAAAAAATTTTATTTTTTTTTGTAAATGTACCATTTTTTTAAACATATTTACCATTTTTTCTTGTAAGTTTACCATTTTTTTTATTTTTCCGGCTTGAAAACAATATTTTTAACATTAAAATTGGTTATATTACCAATTTTTGGCGCATTCAAAATTACGAGGAAATCCTCGCAATTTTACGAGAATTTTACCTACCTCCTATTTTACGAGAATAGCCTCGTAAAATCACCAGATTTTTTGGTAACTTTACAAGGTTTTTATACCCTCCACTCTAGTGATAGAGGGTATATATAAGTTTGTCATTCCGTTTGTAACACCTCGAAATATTGGTCTAGAACCCCATAAAGTTTATATATTTATGATCCTCGATCGATTTTAAGTCGATCTAGCGATGTCCGTCCGTCCGTCCGTCCGTCCGTCCGTCTGTCTGTCTGTCCGTAGAAAACACGCTAACTTTTAAAAGACTTTACAGAGGCTACTGAAGTTTGGCATATATGTTTGTCATTTACCTGGTCAGGTTGGTATTGCAATCCAGCCAAATCGGTCCAGTCGTTCGAAAGTTATGACCAAAAGTGTAAATTTCGGCAAGAGCATTTCGCGAATTTACGAGATAAAAAACACGATAACTTTCGAAAGACAATAATGAGACTACTGAAGCTTAGCACGTATCTTTGCCGTTCCCCGGGTCTGTTTGGTTTTAAATTTCAGCTCAATCGGTCTAGTGGTTCAAAAGTTATAAGCAAAACCTTGAATTACAGATTAGTTTCATCTAAAATGCCACGTGTTTTGACAAGTCTTAAAAGCATTGGTGGTAACTAAACAATGCTTTTCAAACTTTTTTAATTTTAAAGCAATGCTTTTTAAACTTGTTTAGTTTTAAAAGCATTGGTAACTTAAAAATTACACTCGAAAAAAATTTTACACTCAAAAAGAATTTTACACTCAAAAAAATTTTACACTCAAAAAAAAATTTACACAAAAAAATTTTTTTTTTTTACAAAAATGACAATATTTTGTGTAAGAAATATTTTTACAGTAAAAAAAACATTACACTCGAAAAAAATTTTACACTCGAAAAAAAAATTAGTAATTTTTCTTTTTTAAAAAAAAAAAAGACAAAAAAAGAGTTTTTTACTCAAAATAAAATATTTCTAATAAAAATTGTTAAGTTTTTCACGTTAAAAAATGTACTATCCTTTAAAAAAAATGCATTGTGGAGGGTATTCATAGATTCGGCAAAGTCGAATTTAACTTTTCTACTTGTTAGAATTAAATTTCCAAAAACAGTTTTTTTTCTGAATGAGCCTACATTCAAAACCATATAGGATCCCTTGAGGATCCTATAACCAAATTAAATATATTTTATAAAGAAAATTGACTGCTGCTGTGTTTTTCAATAAGTGGATTTATTTTCTGATTAATCTTATTTTGTTTAAAAAAAATGTTTTAAAATACCAAAACGAATTTGGAGTATTTTTTCCGTAGACTACGATAAATTTGCAATTATAATCAGAAAAAATAATAAAAAAAATTTGAAAATGGAAAGAGTTAGAAATAAATCAAAATTAATCCAAAATGGACTTATTAAATCCTAAAAATTAGTTGGATTAATTTTGATTTATTTGTAACTTTTTTCATTTTCCAGATTTTTTTATTATTTTTTCTGATTATAATTGCTAATTTATCGTAGACTACGGAAAAAAATATCCCAAATTTGTTTTGGCATTTTAAAATATTTATTTTAAACTTTGTAAGATTAATCCGAAAACAAATCCACTTATTGAAAAACATAGCATGTATTTTATTTGAAAATCTAAAACAGAATTAATTTATTTTTTATGATTTTTTCAAATCAATTTACAGTTTGGCAATAAAAACAAATTATAATTAAACACAGAAGAGCATGTAGAGAAGTAATCCCTACACTCAAAACAAAAACTGGTAAAACGCCTGGTAAAATGCCTTGTAATCCGGTTCTACCAATATTTAACAATTTTCCTTGTTTTTTAACAAAAAATTTTGTACTTTGCTGAAGCGAGAACTACAGTTTTATTGGTAATTTTACAAGTTTATTTTCGTAATTGTATTCTATCATTTTAAAAGGTTATTCTACAAAAAAAACTGTAATTTTAAAACAAAGTTTTTATTACTAGAATTGATTTACAAAAAAACAGTTACTACTATTTAACCAAAATTATGTTATACAAGGATTTATGTTGTTTAACAAAAAAAAAATATGTTTTTTGTTTTGTAAATAAAATAGGAATTTTATTTAAAAAATTTTTCAAGTCCCGGACAATATTTTTTTTTATTGAAAAATATTTAAAAAAAAAAGTCGACAAAATTTTGAAAAATTTATCTAGTTAATTTACAAAAATGATTTTATTACGAGGATTTATGTTTTTTAATAAAAAAAAAAATTCTTTTGTAAGGCTATTTTACTAGAATAGCCTATTTTACTAGAATAGCCTCGTAAAATCACGAGATTTTTTGGTAACTTTACATGTTTTTTTTTTTTTGAGTGTAGGATCATGATTTTAGGGTATATCAAAAGTACTAAAGTACCGCTGAGAAACAGAATTTCCAAAAAGTACTTTTTCAAGAATGTTTTATTTTTCACCGAAGGATCCTACATTCTATTTTTACCCCGCTATAAAACGGAATTTCGAAAAATTACTTTTTCAGAAATTGTACTAAAGTACACTTTTTTACCTCTTTAACGTTTTTTTCACCGAAGGATCCTACATGCCAAATTTCAAGTTTCTAGGACCAGGAAATATAAAAGGTACCAATAGTACACTTTTTTACCCCCCTGAGAAACGGAATTTCCAAAAAGTACTTTTTCTTAAAAATTTTTTTATAGAAGAATCCTACATTTAAAATTTTAAGTGGGTAGGATAATTATTTTTGGATATATAAAAAGTACCAAAGTAGATTTTTTTACCTCTTACGACCCCTATAAATGGAATTTCCCAACAGTTCTATTTCCAGAATGTTTTTTCATTGAAGGATCCACCATTCCAAGTATCAAGTGTACCCCTCTTGGATTTTCAAAAATTATTTTTTTCAGTAAGTTCTTCTCATCGAAGGATCCTGCAAGCTAAATTTCATGTTTTTGGCCAATATTTAAGGAAGTACCACAAAAAAACACAAACTAAAAAAAGTACCAAAAAGTAAAATTTTTTACCCATTTTACCCTCTAGAATCCACACTAGCAAAAATCCAGCAATCATTGATTTACTTTTCGTAAGGTACCTATGTATATTCCAAACTTTAAGTTTTTAGGGCCATTTTTTTTTTTGCAAAAAGTACACTCTAAACAAATGAGTCCAGTTTCCTACTATAAATTGGGTAAATTTCAACAAATTCAAATAATATACTACTATAAATGTATAAATTTTCAATATTTTTTTGGTACAACTACACATTTTGTGTAAATTTACCCAATTTATAGTAGGAAACTGAAATCATTTTAATTAGAGTGTACACTGTTTTACAAAAACTAAAATTTTTTACCCATTTTACCGCGTTATAATCAACATTGGAAAAAAATCCAGATAGGGTTTTTAGATCAATCAGTCCTGTAGAACGAATCCAATTTAACACAGTTTGGTTTTAAAATATTGCGAACATCCAAATATAGTACTCTTACTTTTAAATATGCCATTTGTAAAAAAAGAAATATGTAGCAAGATTTATCTCAAAAGCATTCAGGATTCTTTGCATATTTTCCTTTTTTTTATTCATTTTATTACTATTATTTTATTACTGTTATTATTCTCTTTTTTTTATTTGGCATACTATCATAACAACTCATAATAATTCGCAAAAAAATGTGTGTCATATTATAAAATCTGCTTTAGGAAGTACTTGTGTGAAATGACTTCCTTCCAGTTGTTAATACATACACACTAGAGTGTCCCTTATTTTGGAAATGTTGGAAATCTTGAGACGGTACCCGCTCATTTTTTTCCTTTTGACTTAAAAATAACTCAGGAAAAATTTTACGCCCCTAGGACCACGCCTTCCCTACGCGACGGGGCCTTAAAGAGCGGGGCCTAAAAAATCATTTTTCCATACAAACCAAAAAAATTTTTTTTTGATTTTTAATTTTTTTGTTATTAATTATTATATTACTTGGTTTGCTTATTCACGACAAAAAATTTGATTTTGGAGGGATAAGTCTTTCAGCGCTAAAAAATTTTTCGCAAAAAAAAAATTTGGGCGGCCGGGGTCCTACAGTAAAAAATTTTTAAAAAATATTTTTTTTTAGTTTTGACCAGCAACGGTTTTAGCTGCTATGTTGCTTTAAATGATATATATTCCAAAAAAAAAATTATTCATATCTGTGACATCTTTATCTTTTTCGAAAAAAAAAATTTTGAGCCGTAGGAATCCTACGGTAAAAAATTTTTAAAAAATATTTTTTTTTAGTTTTGAAAAGCAATGGTTTTAGTTTTTATGTTGTTTTTAATGATATATATTCCAAAAAAAATATTATTCATATTTGTGACATTTTTATCGTGTATCGAAAAAAATCATCAATGCATTTTTTACCCTTTTTTAGAACACGATTAAGATGTCACAGATACAAAAAATATTTTTTTATGAATATATATCATTTAAAGCAACATAGCAGCTAAAACCGTTGCTGGTCAAAACTAAAAAAAAATATTTTTTAAAAATTTTTTACTGTAGGACCCCGGCGGCTCAAAATTTTTTTTTGCGAAAAATTTTTTAGCGCTGAAAGACTTATCCCACCAAAATCAAATTTTTTGTTGTGAATAAGCAAACCAAGTAATATAATAAATAATAACAAAAAAATTAAAAATCAAAAAAAAAATTTTTTGGTTTGTATGGAAAAATGATTTTTTAGGCCCCGCTCTTTAAGGGCCCGTCGCGTAGGGAAGGCGTGGTCCTAGGGGCGTAAAATTTTTCCTGAGTTATTTTTAAGTCAAAAGGAAAAAAATGAGCGGGTACCGTCTCAAGATTTCCAACATTTCCAAAATAAGGGACACTCTAATACACACATACACACTCGTATACACCACCGCAAATGCATTTCCGCTCAATTAAACCGAATTAGGTGGAGCATACTTAAAAAAAAAATGTACATATTTCGCTGTTATAGAACTTGTAGCAAAGACATGAATAAATTCAGATTTTCTTAAACAAGCTGTGATTACTGCAATTACAACAAAGAATGTGTATATTTTTTATGTGTATCTCTAAGACTTGGCACAAGCTATTCCATTCGAATTCTATTCGAAATCAGACACTTTTTCGCCAGACCCCCTTCGATTTCCCTCATGTTTAGAAATGTTGTAGTACGTATTAAATGTAACTTGCATACCAACTTTACTCTAACAAGGAATGTCTTTTTCGGGTTACCCATTAGAGTTATCAATTACTCGCCTTTCAACTATGACGAATAATTCAAATAGTTGTTTTTGTTCGTTCAATCAAACGATTAAATCTAAAAAAAATATTCGATTAGTCGATGAGAATAACGAATAAAAAAGTGGTTATTAAAAAAAAAATTTTATTAACAAAAAAATAAACAATTCATACAAAAAACTATTAATATTTTATTATCAAAAAAATAAGTAAAAATCGTATAAATAGAATAACTGAATTTACTTTTTTATGTAAAAATGCATAAAAAACTTAAAATTTGAATAATTTTAAGTTGGTGGGAGTCGGCGAGGAACGTTGGAGGACACCTTTCCCCGCTTCATAAATGTTTACAAATTCATTTTTACGATATTTACGCCTAAAAAAACAGTTAAATTATTTTGTATTAGGTGCCCCAGTAGGCTAGTTGGTAGCGTGCTAGCCTATGAGTCTGGGGGTCGTGGGTTCGATTCCCACCAGAGGCCTTGGTCCGTTTCGCTACAACGAGACGAAGGTCATTGTTACCAGTTCTCGGTTAGGTAAAATTAGTATATGATTTGTAATTATATGTTAATTCTTAATAAAATAAAAAAAAAAAAATATTTTGTATTATTTTCTACAACCCAGGCGCGGATCCAGCGCTTCGGTTTGGGGAAGGGGGGCGAATTTTTTTTTACTCAACAATTTTTTTTTGGAGGAAACCTCAGCTAGGATTTGAATCATTAGTTATGGTTTTTTAGTGTTCAACTCTTATTTATTATGAATTTTTCCATAGAAACATTTTCAAATTTTAAAAATTTATTCCTATAAAGAAATCTTAAGAAATGTTTGATATTTTAAAAAATGTTTCTTTAAGAAATTTTTTGGTTCTAAAGCATTTTTTTGACATAAAAAAACAAGATTCTGACACAATATTCCAAAAGAAATTAAGTCAGGTTTGAGATAGATATGTATATTTATTCAAAAAAAGTTTATAAAATTGACATCTGATATCATAATTGTGAGTGAGCTTCAAAATTCTATCATTGACCATTTCGATACCGTTTATGGAGGGAGTGCAATCGTTGAGTCGAATAATGCCGAGGAAGATTGTAAATCATCTTGAGTAGTTTATTTTGACTTATTTGAAGTTTCTTGACATGACAGGTTGCGACATCATTCCACACGGGGGCAGCATAATAAAGTATGGACATAAAAATAGCTTTGAATATTATAAGTTTATTATCTGGACTTAATGTTGACTTTCTATTAATGAAAGAATACAAAAGTCTTGTGACATCACACTTGCGAAATAATGTAAGAGACAAAAAAGTAAAAAAAAATTATTTATTTTGTTTATGACGTAAGAAACATGTTTGCTAAAGTTAATTTTTGAGTCCAATATTACTCCAAGTTACTTAACTTCAGACTCCCATTTTATTGTTGTGTTGTTATTAATGTTTAAATCTCTTTGTGGGATAAAACAAGAATTTCTTCTGCGGGAGAAGTATATTGCTTAAGTTTTTTGTAGATTTATAAGAATTTTCCATTTCTTGAAATAATATTCTCTGATTTTTCCTATAGAAAAATAGTTAGATTTTTATACCCTCCAACTACAGTATGGGGGTATACTCACTTTGTCATTCCGTGTGTAACTCATCGAAATATCGGTCGGGGACCCCATAAAGTATATATATTATTGATCAGTGATCGATTCTAAGACATTCTAGCGATGTCCGTCCGTCCGTCCGTCTGTCCGTCCGTCCGTCCGTCTGTAGTTAACACGATGCAGTCCAAAATAAAAGAGCTAGGAACCTCAAGTTTGGCACAAATATGTCTTATGTTCCTAGGCAGGTTAAGTTCGGAAATTGGCCAAATCGGACCAGGGGAAAAAAAGTTTCCCTTGAAGAACTAAACCAACCTCTAAAAAAATACACGATTTTACAAGTTTTTTTGTATTTTTGTTAAATAAATGAAACATTTGGTACATTTATCGCGATGGGAAGGTGCTCTCAACGTGCCCCACTGATCAACTTCCCCCCCCAAAAAAAAAACGCCCCTGTCAATTTTTTTTTTTTTTTTTTACATTTTGGAGGGTATAAAAAATTCGGCACAGCCGAATTTAACATTCTCACTTGTTTCTATATAAATTTACATAATTATAAATTTATCATATAGAAAAAATTCCTAAATTTTTCGCCTAGAAAAAATTAACAAATTTTTCGTCTAGAAAAATTCCAAAGTATTTGGTGTAGAAAAATTCTTGTGTTTGCTTTAAAGAAAAATTTTAATGTTTGAGACTTTTATGACATAGAAAAATTGTAACATTCATAAACATTGTGCTTTTAGAAAAATTTTTCGTCTAGAAAAAATTACAAAATTTTTCGTCTTGTGAAATTTCGAAGTATTTGTTCTTGGAAAATTTTTGTGTTTGTTTAAAAGAAAAATTTTAATGTTTTAAGACTTTTATGACATACATAGAAAAATTCTAACATTCGAAACATTTTGCTTTTAGAAAAATTTTAATTTTCTTAGACATTCTTCTTTGAAAGAATTTCTATAAATAAATTTCTTCTATAAAAAAATTCTCAGATTTTTCCTATAGAAAACTTTTAGAGATTTTCCTATAGAAAAATTCGCAAATCATTTTTATAGAAAAAAAAATCATTCGCGCCTGTATAAACACGACCTTAAAAAGGGTCTGGCCGAAAAAATATAATTTCCTAATCATCTTGGTCCAAATGCAGGTCAATGAACTTCATATGGCATAAAAATCTTTCATTTATTAAACAAAAATACGAAAAAACCATGTAAAAAACTGTGTTTTTTTTTTGTTCCGTAAGGGGAAAGAATTTTCCACTCGTCCGATTTAACCAGCCTATGACTTGTTAGGTTCGGACAAAAAACCTTGTAAAAAAAATTGTGTTTTACTAGTGGTGTTTTTTGTTTTTTAAGGGGAAACATTTTTCCCTTCGTCCGATTTTGCCACCAAACTTAACCAGCCTATGACCATAAGACGTAATCGTGCCAAACTTCAGGAATATAGGTCGGCGCTACGAAATAGCCCCCAAATGAAATAGCCCCCAAACCAAAAAATTAAACAACACCCAAAAAAATGACGAACAAAATTTTGGGGTTTATTTCATTTTTTTGGGGGATTATTTCATATTTTTTTGGGGTTTATTTCATTATGAAATAACACTCAAATGAAATAATCCCCAAGATTTTTTATTTTTGGGGTTGTTTCATTTTATTTCTATTTTAGGCGCTATTTCATTTTATGGGACTTATTTTAGGCGTACGGACATAGCGCCCAAGGTCTTATCGCCCAAAACCGTAAATGTCATATCGCCCAAGCTGCGACATATAGCCCAAAATGATAGGTCTAAAAATGTTATTTCTCCCAAAACAAAATTGTCAAAAAAACCAAAATATTTTTTGAGCGAAATGATGAAATTACGACTTCTATGCTTTGTTTTTTTGTAATAAAGGTTTTCTGCGTAGCAGGCCTTCGGCCGGGCTTAGGGATTACAAAATCCATGCATAAAAACTTTAAAATATTGTGTTAAAAAAAACAATATTGATGAGTTTTATAATTATTTTTTTGGGTGCTCTGACATTTTATACATTTAACATTTTTAAAATTTGGGGATTTTTTCATTTTATGCTTGGGTGTTTTTTCATTTTTTTTGGGGGTTATATCGTTTTTTACTCTTGGATCTTATTTAATTTTTTTGGGTGTTATTTCATTGGGGGCTCTTTCATTTCTTGTTTGGGTGTTATTTCATTTGGGGGCTATTTCATAGCGCCATATTGGTCTTTTATTTTGGACTGTCTTTATTCTAGCCTCACATTTTCTTGGAATGTCTTAGAATCTATCACTGATCAACTATATATGTACTTTATGGGGTCCTAGACCGATATTTCTATACTTTAGTTCAAGGGTATAAAAAAATAATTGTTCGATTAATTGACATAAATTAATCGATTTAATACCCAGCAAAAAAAGAGCTTACCATTCACTACAAAATTCACCACAACTTATGAACCAGATGTACTTCTTCTTCAACTGAAACATTAATGAATTTAATATGGGCGTGACACACAAAGTATGTTCTTTTTATCGCCACTTTTCAGTGGCGAAAGATTGACACTTAAGTATAACATATATCACTAGTGTTTTTATCACAACTTCTGAAGTAGTGATCCGGATGTTAATATAACTTGACCTTTTGGAAGCACTTTTTTCATCACTTCTTTAGAAGTACATATTTCTTGGCATTTTGGGTGTGATTATGTCATTTTTATTTAGTGATTTAGATCTTCTAAATTAAAGTTATTTTTTCACTTATTTTTGTAAGATTGATTGAAAGAGTATTTTTTTGTAATATTTACACTAAAAACACTGTTCGACAGCAAAAACCTTCCAGTGAAATTTCTAACTGAGAGTTTGAGTTTTTCAAACGCCATTATTTCAACAACAGTACGCGATAGAAAAATTTGGATGCCAGATTTGGAATAAAGATGCCTTATTTTTACTAAATCGAATTCTATTGTGTTTGAGCAACTTAAGAATTAGTTACAGAGGACACCCAAATATTTCAATATTAAAACGCGAATATCTTAAAAACCTTACGTGATAGAAAAATTAATTTTATTGATAATCTAACGTATATACTTGGAATTAAAAAAGGAGCAATTATAGAGATCAAAAAACTATAAAAATTCACGGCGAGTTGATTCACAAGTTTGTTTTGACCACAAGCCTATACCTCAATTTTCTAAAAAGCTTAAACAATCTTTAATAATGTGATGCAGCAACATCCGCTTTAGTTCGTAAATGTATTTATTTAATTTAGGACCAACTTTTTTTGATATAAGATATGAAATTTGAAAAATTTATCAATAATCGATTTTCGTCTTTTCGATTTTTTAAGCTCTAAATAAAGAGAAATAAAATGCCATTACCAAATTTTGTCACAATTTTTGCAAAACCTAAATCTATTTGAAGCTGGACGTAGAAAAAATTGCATACTTCGTGTATCACCCTCATTCTAATTGTTTCAGTTGAAAAAGAAGTTCATATGTTGTGGTGATTTGATTTGATTCCTAAGAACATATGAAAAAGGTACTTCAAAATCATTAAGCAAATAACTGGTGAAAGATGTTTTTATTGTTATTTTGTAGCATTTTTGGAAGTGATTTTAAAAGTACTTCCTACGGAATATGAAGTTCAGCACCTATCGCTGCTTTGTATGTAGTGAAACCACTAATTCTTTTTGAAGCACTTCGATTATTTTTTGCTGGGTACTTATTCGAAAATCGTAATTTTTAAATTAATGGAACAAAAATTAATCTAATTATTCTTAATGGGTTAACAACTCTAGTAAAGAGGGGAAGAATATTAGAGTAATCCGTTTTTTCTTAGCACATTTAGCGGGTCGAAGGAGAGAAATTTTTTAAAAATATTTCACATTTTTTTATAAGAACTATAGGAACATTTTATACATATCGTGTTTTTTGTAATGTAAAAACTTTTTTTTATGGAAAATATCATACACGTACGACCGCCAAAATCACATACAATAATCTCTATTAAAATTAAGCTTACCTTTTGTTTGCGTTTGGCAAACTCCTGCTAGTTCGGATTTTATTCGGATTTCCCGAAGTTCCAAATTTTTTTTTGATAAGGTGGCAATTCTTTTTAAAATTTGTGATTGGGCAGCAAAAAAGAACAGGTTACTCTTATTTTTCCCCCTCATTCCCATATGCAAGTTTCAGGACCCCTTGAACTACCTTCCTTGTAAGTCAGTTTTAAGTAATCAATTTTTCAAAACGGTTGTTTAAAAAAAAAAACAAGAAACTAAAATTTTTATTTAATTTTGGCGAGTAAAAATTATCGATATCTTTAAAAATTAATGATCGATATCTTTAAATTATTCAAAGTAATTATCACTTAATTTTTACGTTTAAAAATCGACTTTTTAAAAAAATGTCCGAAACCTTCGTTTTTTAAGTCTAAAAATTCTACTCTAGATTACGCAACTATAATTCGAGAAGTGATCACACTTCCTTCTATTTTTTTCAAATTTTCGAAATTGTGCACACTTGATCCCCAAAAAGTTAAAGGCCATATACTACAGACTTGTTCCTGGGGATCAAGTGTGCTAAAAATTTTTTTGATCCCGGGTTCAAGTGTATTAGAAGAAGAAGAATGGATTTTTAAAACGAGCGTTTTATTTATTAATTTAATTTGAGATCTAAGATACATATTTTATACACTTACAGTATTTTAAAGATATTCGCTGTTAGTGCAGGAGCGCATTAGAGCTCATTCTTTTCTTTTTAGCATGTTTTTATTTTTTGTTAACATTTTCAGAAGCTTAAATTATTTTTTATAAAAAAAAATCTATTATGTAATGAATTAAAATATTGAAAGGTTTACAAATTTTAGACTTCGAAGACTATTTTCATTTTTATACCCTCCACTCTAGTGATGGAGGGTATATATAAGTTTGTCATTCCGTATGTAACACATTGAAATATTGGTTTAGGACCCCATAAAGTATATATATTCATGATCCTTGATCGATTTTAAGTCGATCTGACGATGTCCGTCTGTCTGTCTGTCTGTCTGTCCGTCCGTCTGTCTGTCTGTTGAAATCACGTTTTTGGCAATAATCCAGAACCGATTTAAACGCTTGGGTACCAAAAGTTGCGTAATTCTCCTAGGCAGAAACTGATGTATTTTTTATTGAAATCGGTTAAGTATTTTAAAAGATATGAGTGAAAATGTAAAGGTACCTCTAAAATAATGGTAAATTTTACACAAAAAAATGCTATAACTTGACACCTGTTGAATGAATGAGAACGAAACTTGGAATTTAATGTAATTCTATCATTCCTAACACTCACTCTTGGCTCATGGTTGACATATTCAAATAAAATTTTAAAAAGGTGTATATATATTATTGTTCTCAACGTTTTTTTGGTTATTTTGGTACCAATTTTGGCAAAATCGGTCAAGGGGTTAAGAAGCTATGAGCAATTGAGTTGAGTTTCAATATAAACCTCCATGATATGACGTGGCTGCGCGCCATTTTGTAGTTGTTGATGCTTATTTGGCTTGTTAGTGGTTATTTGTATCAATAGAAGTAAAAAATACGTAGTATGTGTCATACACGTGGTTGCTTTTATATAATTTTCACACATACTTATAAAATATTTTTTTTTGTTTTTTTTAAATATTTACATTGCACTATGGTTCCGATCATCACTTTTCTTGGTCAAAATTACAAAACTGGAAAAATTTCTGGTTTGAAATAGGTTTTGTGTTAAAAATTGTTATAATTTTTTTGTTTTCAATGTAGAATATTATAAGAAATTTTTTATATTTAAACTCAAAAAATAATTGAAAAAATTTTAAAAAATACGTTTTTGTTTATTTTGATCTAAATTTGTTTTTGAACGGTAAATAAGTGTATAAAAAAACAAAATATGTTTTCTGTTGTTTGTAAGTGTTTATGATTTTCTACAAAATCAATTTTGGCCAAGAAAGGTCGTCTGCGTCTAGTGCATTGGTTAACATTGTGGAGGGTATTTAAAGATTCGGCACAGCCGAATATAGCTTTCTTACTTGTTTTAACTCTAAAAATGAATTGATATTTCTAGGTATTTTTTAAAAAGCCATTTTTTCCACCGAGCCATTTCTTTATGTTTGGTAATAAGAAATAGTCACTGTGGGCTAAATTCGAGAATATGACGTAAGAGGTACCAATTCGCAGCCCAATTCATGGAATTTTCCCATTGCGACTGCACACGTGTAAACCCGCAATTATCTTGATAAAAATGAACTTTTTTCGTGGGTCGTTTTTTTAAATCTTCGTTAAATCGGTCTATGGCATCAACAATCTCACGCAATTTTACTCTTCGATCGGCCAACACCATATCGTGAATTTTTTTCGACATGTTCGGGTGTGTTGACCTAAATTGGCCGTCCAGAACGTTCAGCGTCATTTGTACTTTTGCGACCAAAACGAAAGTCAGTAAACCACTTTTTTTACCATTAGAATCGATGGTACAGAGTCCCCATAGTATTTATCAAGATTTACTTTGGTTTGATTGATGTTTTTTTTTTTTGGAAAAAGTAATGTTTTATAAGCACTCGAAATTTACATTTTTCCATTTTTGAAAAAAATCCGCAAGGTTGTATGTTTTGAACAGCTGTTAAACGCAAAGTTAATGACGGAACTTCTCAAAATTTGACAGCAGTCTATTAACAGGTGGTACTTGACGGGAGCAGTGTTGCATTTCATATAACTACAAGGGAAGTTCGAAAAGTCACGGAATTATTGCTCCACCCTCGTACATTTAAATACAAACAAAATGTCCAACTTTTTTCCGGATATTGACATTTTTTACTGGTCGAAATTAATTATAAATTTTATTTTTTAATTTAAAAAAAAATCGCCATTTTGAAAAATTCATTACTCCAAACTGAATTGGATTAAAATGCTGAAAATAAGTATTAAAGTTGCATTTAATACCGACTAAAACATATCCACAAATAAGCGAAATCAAAGGAGGTCGGATCCAAAAGTGTGAAATTTGGCATGGAATGTCCCATATGTATAAATACTTTTTAATTAACTAAAACATTATGATGATATAAAATATTTTGGAAAAGTGTACAAAACTTGTTGACATTTTTGTATTTGCTTACACTGAAAGAATTTTGTTCATTACGGCTATGAAAACGTACATTGATTCTATGAAAAAAATCATAGAAGTGAGCCAATGATGCCCTTCATAGAATCTATGAAACAAATTCATAGAAACCAGAAACCCATGAAAAAGTTCATAGGCTATGAAAAAAAAAAAATATTTTTCAATTCTATTTTTATTTATTTTATTATTTCAATTTTATTTTTTTTTTATTTTATTTTTATTTATTTTTGTTATTTTATTTATTTACAATTTTCTATTTTTAAAAATTTCTATTTTTTTAACTTATCCCCACCGAGATTCGAACATAGAACCTCTTGTTCGTGAAGCTTAGTCTCTAGCCACTTAGCTAAATTATATAAACAAGTAACAACACTTAAAATCAAATTTGAATAATATTCTGCTAACATATTGAGTTTGTGTCTTTGCTCTGTCACAATGCTCTGCCAAACGCTGTGTGTGTGTTTGTAGAAAACAAATATTTTGTGTATTTACAAAAATGAAGAGTTATAAAACCAAGCGTTGGTTGGCGAGATTTTTATTCTTTGGTGGCGCTGATAGCTAAGGCGTCGACAATTACCACTTCAGCCGGTAGGTCTTGGGTTCGAGCCCCGATCAGGGAAGCAATGAACATTTTTTTTAATGTTTTTTTTATTTTTTTAATAAATTTATTCAACTGTTTTAATTATTGTAACATTATTTTAATTATTTAAAAAAATAAATGGCATATTGATGGCATTTTCTTCTATGAATGACATTCATTAATTCTATGAATTTTTTTCTATGAATTTAATAAAATCTATGAATAAAATTCTATGAAATATTTCAGAATACTAATGAATACTCATTCAGCAAATGAATTGTTTCATAGATTCTATGAATTTGGTTTTATGAAATTTGTTCATAGATATAATGAACAATAATTATTTCAGTGTATTACTCCAAAATCTAAAAGAACAAAATTTCAAATTCTTGAGACCTGTGTAATTTATTATTAATATGTCCTATATAAATGTATAATAGCACATATTCTACAAATATTTAAAACATATTTTCGTAAAGTTTGGCCAACAATTTAACATTTGCTTCTTTTTGCGTTCATTTATTTCTGTAGAAAATTACTTTTATTCGCCAGACCCTTAAGCAATACCCAAAAATAAAAACTCTTTAACATATATAGTAGTAGTATTTAATACTACGAGTTCAAACACCCATGACCATAATTCATTGCCAAAACCCCTACAAGTATGCTGGTCAACTTTAAAATTTTCTTCTTTTTTTTTGGTAGTTGTAGTAGTAAGTAAAAAGTTATTGCATTTTAAATACCGTTAAGGTTTTGGGGCAAAAAACATTGTTCGTACTCGTACGTTCATGCATACATAAATATTTAAATTTCGACAACTTTACTCGTATTTAATGCATTCAATATCCATCCATACATGGAAGTGTACATGCATTCATACAACGTTTGTACTGTAGTAAAAATCGACATACATAGAGCACAAAAAGAAGAAGAAGAAGAAATCCAAGAGACAATGCAAAGCAAATAATCCCAATTACGAATGAGAGGAGAAGTTCATGTTGATATTTTACCCTAAAGTCTAGTCTAGCATAAAATTTCAAAGAGTTATTAGCAACTAATATAAACTTTGACTTTGCCAAAACGCCCCTTAACACTGAACCACATTAAAGGACCATACACAAACACACACACACTCATTCACCCACTTACTGCCTCCTGCACTTTTCTTCTTCTCTGAATTTAACTTCATAACGACTTTCAAGTGATTTATAAACATAAGTAAAATATATTTTAGTAGTGTATGAATGCATGCATTGACTTTGTATGTTTTATATGTATTGTGTATAATACAAAGCTTATACAGAACTGCAATAAATAGATTCTTAAAAAAAATCAAGCAGAAAGGTTAAATTCGACTTTGCCGAATACATGAATACCCTCCACAATGCCATTTTGAAGTGGTAATAATTATAATAATACCAAATTTTTTTAAATGTTTTTCGAGTGTAATTTTTTTTTTTACAGTTATAATATTTTTCAGAGACAAAAATACTTTGCAATATATTTTTCTGACTTACCAATGTTTATAAAGCTTGTTAATGGCTTTTTTATCACATGAATTTAAGCTGAAACCAATCAGAAATTCCCTGTTTTCTTAACAACTTTTGAACCGCTGCACAGTGGTAAACTTCGGCTATAACTTCCTTAATTTTTTATGTGAACTTATAAAATGTTGTATATAGGTTAAGAACTTAATAAAAATTTCCGCGGAATATTTTTTTACGCCAAAATTTTTTTTCGCGAAAATAAAATTTCTGAAGGTGTTTCAAGATGTGTCTTAATCGTCAGCATTTATTTCTTCCTTCTTCTTTTTATGTGTTTTCCACGGTTTGTATTTTTTATAACATATTTTTTTTTTTTTAGATTTATTTTCACCGCCACTGTTTAAATTGATCCACGCACTCGAAATTACCGAAATGCATATGAGGCATTCCACACCAAATGTCTCGCTACAGAAAAACATGTGTCCCGTTAATTTCTAAATAAGTAGGTTGTTTTGATAGCCCTATATGGAACTAAGAAAATTGCGTGTTTGGTTTTTCTAATTTTCCAAAACTGGGCTTAGAAGGCGTGGTCAAATATTGGAAAAATGGTAAAATTTGTGGCGAGTTGCCTTGATTAAATATTTATCACATTAAAACGGAATGCACCACAACCTCAAAAATTAGCATTCTTACACTCAAAATAATAACTCTGTAAAATACTCTGTAAAATGACTGTGATCTCAATTCAACAGATATTTGACAGAGTTTTTTGTCAAAATACAGATTAAAAGAAAATACTTTGTACAGTTGTACAGTTATTATTTTGAGTGCACTCCAAATAGTAACTCTGTTAAATACTCTGTAAAATGACTGTATTCTCAATTCAACAGATATTTGACAGAGTTTTTTGTCAAAATACAGATTAAAAGAAAATACTTTGTATTTTGTTGTGACAAAAAAACAAAGTTTTATCTGTTATATTACTTTTAACTTTGTAATCTTAATTTTACAGATAATTAACAGAGTTTTCTGTCAAAATACAGATGTAAGCGAAATACTCTGTATTTTTTATAACCAAAAAACTAAGTTTTATCTGTATTTTTACTTATTCTATGTAATCTTAATTTCTATGTAATCTTAATTTCATAGTTAAAAACAGAGTTTCTGTAAAAACACCAACATTTAACTGCATTTTTTTGGAGAAAATGTTAAAAAAGTAAAAAAAAAATCTTCAAAAATCTTATAAAAATTTTACAAAATAACATGTATTTTACTAAACTCTGTAAATTTACAGAGTTTTTTCTGTAAAATTTTGGTAGAGTTTTTGTAAATTTACAGAGTTTTTCCTTGCTAAATGGTATTTTATTTAACCAATATTTTACTAAAAACTCTGTAAATTATCAGTTTTTTTTTGTCAAAATCATTTTACAGAGTTTTATAGTAAAATTACCAAGAAATGTTGCTAGCTGGAAAAACATGGTGTACTCTGTTAAATTAGCAGAGTTTTTCTGTAATTTAACAGAGTTATTATTTTGAGTGTATATAGTTTTGTATGGGCTATCGAATAAAATTTTTTTCTTTGGAAAATTTTCAGAACCCGTTCTGAAATTTTCCATTTTTTAAAAAAGTCAATTTATCAAAAAATCGGCCACTTTTTTTCTTTTTTTTTAAATTTTTTTTTTTTCAAGTTTAGATGTTTGTCCATCCATACAAAAAAATTCAGAAAAACGTTTTTCGTTTTTTTCGAGAAAATCGCATTTGAATTTTAAATTTCATAACAATTTTGTAATTTGCTTGTATTTTCTTGTATTAACGTTGCGAATCAGTAATATTCATGCAATTAATAATACTTATTCGCAACGATAATAGAAGAAAATTCAAGCAAATTACAAAATTGTTATGAAATTTAAAATTCAAATGCGATTTTCTCGAAAAAAACGAAAAATGTTTTTCTGAATTTTTTTGTGTGGATGGACAAACATCTAAACTGTAAAAAAAATTTAAAAAGAAGTGGCCGGATTTTTTATAAATTAACTTTTTTAAAAAATGGAAAATTTCAGAACGGGTTCTGAAAATTTTCCAAAGAAAAAAAATTTTATTCGATAGGCCATACAAAACTATATAAGAATATTAATTTTTGAGATTGTGGTGCATTTCGTTTTAATGTGATAAATATTTAATCAACCCAGGTAAAAATGAAATATATATGATCATATATGAAGATATATGGATCATATATGGATTTATATAACCATATATTATCATATATGCCTCCATATATGTTTATACAGGGTGATTCAGTCACGACCCGCCGAATTTTACCAGCGTATTCCTTGGCTCATTTCATGAAAATATGTCTATTACGACCATCCCCCGAAAATGCATGTGTGCGAAATGGCAGCGGTTTGAAAATTTTCGGATTAGTGGTTAGAGGGTAGTAGGGTAAAATTAATAACTTCTGAACCTGTGGTCCGATTTTTTTGTTTTTGGGCTTGTTGTAAAGTTCATTAGGAGGCCTTTCAGATTCAATAACAAAAAAATTAAAATAAAGTTAAATAGTCGAGATACAGAGCTTTTAAAAATAAAATTTGAAAAAAAAGACATACAAATTTGCACATAACCTCAATTTATTCAGCCAGATGGCAGGTAACTTATATTTTTTTCTTTCTTAAAAGATAGCCCTATGTCTTACCTTTCCAAAATGCCCTAAAAGAAGCCCAGAGGTCTTTCTGTTCTAAAGTTATGACCATTTGACTGAAATGCAAATAATTTTTTTTTGGGTTTGGAGGCGAAATAACAGCACAAATTTATTTGTTTTTGAAAATTAACAAGTTTAAGATTTTATTTTATTAAAATTTTTGGAAGGCAAATGGTCATAACTTTGGAACGGTAAGACCTCCGGGCTTCTTTTAGGGCATTTTGGAAAGGTAAGACGTAGGGCTATCTTTTAAGAGAGAAAAAAATATAAATTACCTGCCATCTGGCTAAATAAATTGAGGTTATATGCAAATTTGCATGTCTTTATTTTCAAATTTTATTTTTAAAAGCTCTGTATCTCGACGATTTCTCTTTATTTTAATTTTTTTGTTATTGATTCTGAAAGGTGTTCTAATTGACTTTCCAAAAAGCCCAAAAACAAAAAAATCGGACGACAGGTTCAGAAGTTATCAATTTTACCCTACTACCTTCTAACCACTAATTCGAAAATTTTCAAACCGCTGCCATTTCGCACACATGCATTTTCGGGGGATGGTCGTAATAGACATATTTTCATGAAATGAGCCAAGGAATACGCTGGTAAAATTCGGCGGGTCGTGACTGAATCACCCTGTATATGATCTGATCCGAAAATTGGCCCGATAAGACCTCATATCGGGCCAATTTTCGGATCAGATCATATATGAACATATATGGAGGCATATATGATAATATATGGTTATATAAAGAATAAAAAAATTAAAAATGGCGTGTTTTTTGCTACATCGATTTTTATTTTTCATTTGTGTTTCGAAAATTTCGGAATCGTTGAGTTACTGTAGAAAAAACAAGTAAGAAAGTTATAGTCGGTCAAGACCGACCATATAATACCCTACACCAGAGTTTCGCGGAAAATGGATCTCATGGACCGATTAGATCTATATGTTGTAAAATCTTTAATAAGTGTAAAAAACACTCACAAATCAAATTTGAGTGAAATAGGCTTCTGTTTGTTGACAATAAACCGCTTTAACTGAATATCGGGCGAAATTTTCACAAGGGGCCTGAGTCCAAAACTGGTCCGATGATTATCAGGTTTGATAAGGTTATTTAAGTACGCGTTTAACATACACAAACAAAATTTTAATTAAACATTTTCTATTTTCATGACTTTTGAGACATTTATGCGAAAATCGGGAAGGTGGTTTGTATGGGGGCTACAAGAAGAACTGGTCCGATTTCTTTGAAATTCGGAATGATGATTTGTGAAGACAAAACATGTTTACCTTCCAAATTTCAAAACGATACCTTCTATAATACGGTTATTAGAGTCATTTGAGCCAAAACTAAAGGGGACCTTTGTATGGAGGCTAGGTCTAAATATGGACCGATTTTTTCCAATTTCAATAGGCTTCGTCCTTGGGCCAAGAGAGACTTAAGTTTCAAATTTCAAGTCAATTGATCAAAAATTGCGACCTGTATCGTGTTTACACCGTTTACATGGACAGACAGACAGACGGACGGACGGACAGACGGACGGACGGACGGACATCGCTAAATCGACTCAAAAAGTGATTCTGAGTCGATCGGTATACTTAAAGGTGGGTCTAGGACCAATATTTCGGGTAGTTACAAACATCAGCACAAACTCATTATACCCTGTACCACAGTGTGGTGTAGGGTATAATTAAATATAAAGCGACATCATGCAAAAATTGCTCAATTTTACCATGTTTGACCCCGCCTATCTCGCCCATTTTTCCGAAAAACGATAAGTTTTGTTCCACGATTTGTTACTTTCAAGTAGGGCAATAAGCTCCCAAAGTTTGACTTTGATCCAACAACATTTTTTTTGTGGTACGTTTGAAATAAAAACCTTCATATGCAAAACTTCGGCAGCCTCAGTAAAGTTTTTTTTTTTTTTTGATAAAGAAGCAACACTCAGGCAATGCTGCCTATCAATAACTAATGTAACCGTGATGCTTCTTTCGGAAAGGGGATAAAAGAGAGATGAAAGATTTGAAAAATAGAAAGTATGATAACACTGTAATTACGCGTGTTGATATTTTTGAGTACATTTGTTGCATCGCCATCTGTTATTGACCTGGCGAATTATTTTTGAAACTGTGTTTATAGCCATTATTTTACTTCGTTGACGTTTAAGTGCCATTTGTCAACGAAGGAGTGTGCTTCGGTAGATATTAGTTATAAATGGAAACTAATAAATATCTGAAAAAATTGTTCTGCCTGAGCTGAGAATCGAACCCCGGCTTGTTGGCTAGTAGTCCAACGCGCTAACCACTAAGCCACAGCACCCTCATTAGATCGTTAGATCGACCTAAAATCGATAGTGGATCATGCATCGGACAATTTATTTTATTTTTTTTTATATTTTTCTATCGTTGTAAATTTTCCTATTTTTTTTTTTGATGATCCGTTCAAAAGATATCGAATTTTTAAAAATTGGTAGTTTGTTCCTTTACTCAAACTTCTTTTACTTATAACTTCTTCAATAATGGTCCAAATTGCAAATTTATTTTCAATTTTTTTTCAAATTTTTTTTTTAAATTATTTATTTTTATTTCGGCTTTAGGTCAGAAAAAACAATCAAAAACTAAAAAGTTATTTTTATACCCTACACTCTAGTGATAGAGGGTATATATAAGTTTGTCATTCCGTTTGTAACACCTCGAAATATTGGTCTAGGACCCCATAAAGTATATATATTCATGATCCTCGATCGATTTTAAGACGATCTAGCGATGTCCGTCCGTCCGTCTGTCCGTCTGTCTGTCTGTCTGTTGAAAACACGCTAACTTTTGAAAGACTTTACGGAGACTCCTGAAGTTTGGCATATATGTTGGGCATTTACCTGGTCAGGTTGGTATTGCAACCCAGCGAGAAATCGGTCCAGTGCTTCAAAAGTTATAAGCAAATGAGTGAATTTCGGCAAGGGTTTTTCTGGAATTTACGAGATAAAACACACGGTAACTTTCGAACGGCAATTCTGAGGGTGCTGAAGTGTGGAATGTATATTTGCCGTTCCTCTGGTCCGGTTCGTTTTAAATTTCAGCCAAATCGGTCCAGATTAGTTTCACCTTAAATTCACGTGTTGAAAACCCGTCAAACATGTTTTAAAAACATGTGTAAGTCAAAAAAATATTTTACAAGGTATTTTTGTCACACAAAAATATTTTTACACTAAGACAAAAAAAAATACACTCCAAAAAAATTTTACACTCAAAAAAAATTTTACACTCAAAAAAAAATTAGTAATTTTTTTTTTTTTTTCAAAAATTAATAAAAAAAAAGTTTTTTTTACACAAAATAAAATATTTCTAACAAAAAATTTTATTTTTTTCACGTTAGAAAATTTACTATCACTTAAAAAGGGCATTGTGGAGGGTATTCATAGATTCGGCCAAGTCGAATTTAACTTTTCTACTTTTTTTTAATAATTTTATTATTTATTTTATTTTTAATTTATTTATAATTTTTGACCGATATTTCGGTCAAATTCTTTGACCATCATCTAAGATATTTTAAAAAGAAAAACAAATAAATACTCCGTCTCCACTGTTTAAATAAATTTTTCGTCTCCACTGTTTATTGTTTTTGCTGATTTTTTTTTTTTAAATCAAAAAAAATCTTTAGTATGCGATTTTGAAAATGTATGCACTCTTTGATTTTTTTAAAATTTTTTTGTGTAAAAATTCGATTAATTCTTCATTTGCTTAAAAATAAAAAAAAAATACGCCACAAGAACTCTTAAGTCCTGCACTTGGTCCATAGGGATTAAAAAAATATTTTTTGCACGCCCCCTTTTGTGGGCGTGGATGTTAAAAATAATGACAAAATTATATTACATAATTGCATTAAAAACGCGAATTATCAGGTCTGATCATGCCAATTTTTTATACAAAGATTTAAAACTTACCGCCAAATACCCTAGCCAAATTTCATGGCAGTATCCCGGTTTTTAGAGTTTTGGCCAGAAAATACCAGAAAATTCCCTATAGTGCAATGGTGCGTCATATATGAGTCATTTGCAAGACCGACCCCCATTAATATTTACGTCTAAACATTTCTTTGAAACAAACTAATGCCCTATCTCCAATTTCTAAGGTGCTTCCACACAAAATGACATTTTTTAAAATTTTCTATAACCGCTCTAACTGCCTTAAGAGTGCCCTTAGAGCAATCAAATGTATGACCGACCCACAATATTTTTTTAGTCCAAACATTTTCTCTGAACACACCTAACCTCTATCTCAATGGTTCCCAACCTTTGATTCTCACCCAACTGGGGGGCAATTTTAATGCTTCAGGGGGGTGACGAGCAAATTTTTAAGTTTTTTTTTTTTTTTTAAAAACTAAAAAAAATATTATTTTAGTTAAATTATTTAGTTGGTTGTTGAAAACTTTTGCTAAAAACTT
Source organism: Pegoplata infirma (assembly GCA_963921195.1). Classification (NCBI taxonomy): domain Eukaryota; kingdom Metazoa; phylum Arthropoda; class Insecta; order Diptera; family Anthomyiidae; genus Pegoplata; species Pegoplata infirma. The sequence continues at coordinate 168,413,465 of OY992540.1, read as the reverse complement.
TGTTTAAAAGATGATTTTAACAAAAAGTTTGCTTAACTACAAGTAAATTTTGAATTTTAAAACAAATTTTAAAAATTTACACATTTTTCTTGAGGTGTAGGGGGACATTTTAGTTTTTTTTTTAACTTGAAAGTGGGGCATGGCCCAAAAAAGGTTGGGAACCATTGCTCTATCTTTAACTATTAAGGCGGTCCCCATACAATTTTTTATATTTTTTGTAAATTTGTTTTATTTAATCAGCTTCTACTGGTTCAATGGTGCGTCCGAGAGGGGTCATTAGTGGGACCGACTCACATTTAGTTTTACCCTCCAACATTTTTTTAAAACATACTTACGCCCTGTCTCGACTACAAATTACCATACAAATTACAGTTGGAGCAAATTTAAAAAAAAAAAAAAAAAATTTAAATGGAAGCCCTCTTAGGGAGATGAGATAGGGCGTAGGTATGTTTAACAAAAATGTTGGAGGGTAAAAATAAATGGGGGTCGGTCCCAAAAAAAAACAAAAATCCCTCTCGGACGAACCATTGGACCGGTAGAAGCTGATTAAATAAAACAAATTTACAAAAAAAATATAAAAATTGTATGGCGACCGCCTTAATAGTTAAAAATAGAGGGTAGATGTGTTTAGAGAAAATATTTTGACTTAAAAAAATATTGTGGGTCGGCCATCCAGTTGATTGCTCTTAGGGCACTCTTAGGGCAGTTTTAAAAAAGTTCATTTTGTGTGGGAGCCCCCTTATAAATTGGAGATAGGGTTTTAGTTTATTCCGAAAAAATATTTGGACGTACAAATTAATGAGGGTCGGTCTTGGAAATGCCCCGCACCATTGGAGCAGCAGAAATGATTTTAAGATTGGAAAATTACAATAAAATCTTTTCAAAAAATTTAAAAAATAGTAATAATTGTAATCCCACGATCCTATCGAGCAAAAAAATTGTAGTATCGATACACTCAAAATAAAAACTCTGTTAAATTACAGAAAAACTCTGCTAATTTAACAGAGTACTCTATACTTTTCCAGCTAGCAACATTTCTTAGTAATTTTACTATAAAACTTTGTAAAATGATTTTGACTAAAAAAATCTGTTAATTTACAAAGTTTCTAGTAAAAAATTGGTTAAATGAAACACCATTAAGCAATGAAAAATTGTAAATTTACATAGTTAAGTAAATAACATGTTATTTTGTAAAATTTTTAGATTTTTGAAAAGATTTTTTTGGCACTTTTTTAACATTTTTTCGAAAAAAAATTACGATAAACTTTTTGTGCTTTCACAGAAAACTCTGTTTTACTATAAAATTAAGATTACATAGAAATAAGTAAAAATACATATAAAACTTAGTTTTTTTTTTTTGTTATAAAAAATACAGAGTATTTCGCTTAAATCTGTATTTAGCAGAAAACTCTCTTAATTATCAGTAAAATAATATTACAAAGTTAAAAGTAATATAACAGATGAAACTTTGTTTTTTTGTCACAAGAAAATACCAAGCATTTTTTTAAAATCTGTATTTTAACAGAAAACTCTGTCAAATATCTGTTAAATTGAGATTACAGTCATTTTACACAGTATTTCACAGAGTTATTATTTTGAGTGTAAAAGTTTTACAAAAAAAAATTTCGAAAAAATCAAAAAGTTCATACTTTTTCAAAAATGGGATTTAAATTTTAAAACTTAAAAAACGCATACTAGAGCACTGAGCATTTTAATTTTTAATCGGTAATATCGAGAATACGAGCACTAACTTCAAAAACCGGCTAGCAACATTGAATTCGTCTTACCCGAATTAGCTTTGCCAGCAAGTTGCCCAGCTTGTTAATTTTTGCGAGTAGCACAGTGTAATGCTTGTTTTATGTCGATAGTCTAACAACGATGTCGACCACACACAGAAAAATAAATTTCCAATCGAATTTTTTTGTTGTATCAACTTATAATTCGGTTGTCGCTACTATTTTTGGGTGTGACAACCGAATTTTGTGGTTGTTTCAATTAAATTTCTGCTGTATCAACCGAATTTAGTTGAGACTACCGATATTCCATTGAGACGACCATATGTGGAAATTTATCAACCGACTTTTAGTTGTTCTAAATGAATTTCAGTTGGAAACTAGGAAATTTGTTTTCTGTGTGCAACTATCTTTCCGAATCAGGAATTTTTTGTAAAAATGGCATCAATTTGGTTTTGCACTTTTAAGTGCTATTTTTGCATATTTTGGTATAAATTAGCAAAAACACAAATTGAAATTTATTTGTTTCAAACACTATTTTAAATTTTAAAATTATTTTGAAAATAAGAAAAAATTTTTTTTTTTAATTTTTTTTATAGATTTTCTTAATTTCTAAAAAATATTACTTAAAGTTTTAAATGTTACTATTTAAACCCCGTATTATTTTTGCTTTTTAGGAAGTTTTTCGTATGAAAACGAAATTTTTATTGCACACAGTGCATATTTTAAGCGCATATTTTTAATTTTTATTGCATGAAAATCTCATCCCTAGTTATAATTTTTAAAAAATAAGCACAGATAATATTATAAATCAGAGTACGTATATGAAGCTCTTTTTGTTTTCATATTCATGAACAAGATTATTTGTATTTTGTTTTATTTTTCTTTGTCATGAAATTGAACACAATGTATTTTGTTCATTTACTGTTCAAATTTACTTTGACATGTGTTATGAAGATTCCCAAAATCTTTCGGCTCTAGCGATTATCTCCCGTGAGCTAAACCGCGTCAAAAAAGGGTCCAAAAAAGGTATTTTTCAATTCGGATTTTTTTTTTTGAGTCGTTCTAATGTACATACACACATACATATGTATAAAAATTATTTTTATTTTCTTTAATATACTGCTATTCTAAAATTGTTTGCTTTTTACAAATTTCTAATAATTTTTTGTTTTTAATTTTGCATATATTTTTTTAATTCATTTGCCTATACTTTCCTAATTTTTTTTTTCCTTATTTTTAAAATTTTTTTTCAGTATTTTTCTGTTATAATACCATATTGGAATGTAATAATTTTTGAAATGATATGTAGTGTGTATGTAAAAGAAAAACTAAATAAATTTCTAAAGAATGATAAATAAAATTCATTCATTCTTTCTTTTCATTCATTCATATCATGATAAATTTATCACGATATTTTGCTTATAACTTTTCATTTCATGATAAACGATAAGAATTCTTCGTTTCACGAAAAAGAAACGAAGTTTTTTTCTTCTAACTTAAACTCACCGTCTGAAAAAGAAGGAAAAAAAGCAAACCACATCTCATGTTCATGAAACGATAAACAGTTTTTTTTTTCTCAACTGAAACGAAATGAAGATGAACAAAATACATTGTGTTCAATTTCATGACAAAGAAAAAAAAAACATCAAACGTTGTTCAATATTCTTTAATGGTGAAAGAAAGAACAAAAATGAACAGATCGTGGTGATAAAATACGTACATACATATTGTTCAACGGTTTGTATAAGTAATGTATTATATTCACATTACTCATACGCTGTGAAGTACTCTTTCAAATTGTATGTTACTCATACGTACTGGTGGACCACGATAGCATATAAAATTACTCAAAGTAAATACGAATAATAAGCGTATACACTCAAAAAAAAACCTTTTAAAATTACAAGAAAAACTTGTAACTTTTTGTTGTTTGCTACCTCCTATTTGATAAAAATTCTTAGTAATTTTACAAGATTTTTACCAATAATTTTGTAATTTTACAAGGTTTATACCAATAAAGTTGTAAATTTACAAATTTTTTGACACGATAAAATTTACAAAGAGGTTTCGTAATTTTAGTAGATATTTTGCTACCTTCTATTTTACGAGAATTCCTAGTAATTTTACAAGCTTTTTACCAATAATTTTGTAATTTTACAAGCTTTTACCAATAAAATTGTAAATTTACAGTTTTTTGGCGCAATTAAAATCAGACAAGGGAAAAGTGTAAAACTTAAAACTCTTCAATGAAAAAAAACCAAAAGTATTTTTTCCAAAAAAATTTACTTCAATTTTTAAATAAATTTCCTACAATTTTAAAATAAAACTCGGTACCGAGTTTTTAAAATAAAACTCCGAAATAAAAAGAGTTTTATTTTCATACAATTAATTTTATTTTAAGTAAACAAAAAATATTTTTGGTTTTTAACATTTTTATGTAAAATAGTTGATAATATGATAAAAATATGACCTCGCGAAATAGTAAAATTAGTTGAAACTAAATTCATCATATTTAAATTTATTAATACTCCTAATAGAACCCTAATTTGTAAAAAAAAAAACTTTCTATTAACGAAATAATGCACTAAAAAAGTGTTCTCTTAATATTTTGTTGGTTTTTTGCATAAAAAATATTTTTGCAAAAATCGCGTATAAACTTAAAAAAAAAAATACTGCAAAATTAATTGTATGAACTAAATAGATTTTGCCCTCCTAATTCCAAATCTGCTTTAAATATGCGTTTAGAGTTTTTAAGATATTCGCGTTTTAGTACTTTCTGTAGTTCCACTCTTACTTATTCGAAAATTGGAACCAGAAAATTTTATGGGTAGTAATAGACCTCGTGAACCCAGATTATTTCGATCCATTTTTGAAATATTCGAGACTGGAAATAAATACTGTAAACAAATTAAAGCATCAATAACCACTAGTGAGAGAAGTAATGGATACAGACGCACCATGTCTTTAATATCTAAGAACTCGCTAATTTTGAGCAAAAGGTTCAGCATGCGTAACTGTTCCAAAACCAATAAAACGAAGATTTAAGTAATATTATTTTTCTTAAGGGGGGTTTAAAGAAAAAATAACAGCCTTTATGTGATTTTTTAAGCAGCGATAAAAAATAAAAACGCAATATTTTTTAATTCTGTTTTGTGATTTGAAAAATAATTTATTGCAATATTTTTAAAATTTCATAACACAAAATTTGATGAACTGATTTTTCCACTTAATGTTTTTTAAAGGAAAACGGCTGCAATTGTACAGTTAAAAGTACTGTACCGATTTTGATGAAATATTTTTGATTTGTAGATTATTAAGTTCTCTAGTACTTATCGTGGACATTTTTTAAAATTTTAACCTAATTATGTTTTTTAAAAGAAGAAAGGTACATTTTTTATGTTTATATTAGCATAATTTCAACAAAAATCAATATTTTTCAAAAATGGCTAGTAGGTACTAGAAAATTTTATAATCTACAATTTAAAAAAAAAATTCATCAAAATCGGTTCAGTAGTTTTTGCTGTACAACTGCATCCGATTTTCTCTTAAAAAAAAGAAATGAGTGGCAACCCTGGAAATTCTTGTTGACCAAATTTTGTGTAATAAAGTTTTAAAAATATTACAATAATTCATCTTGCAAATAAAAAAAACAGAATTAAAAAATATTGCGAATTAATATTTTATAGCTGTTTAAAAATTACTCACGTTAAGACTAATTTTTTCCTTTATACCCCCCTTAAACCTAATGAAAATATTTAAGATCAGATACATTATTTTTATCTAAACTCTACTATACATATATTTATATTTTTTTCAAAAATAATACCAAAATAAATTTCTTTCTATTTTTAAGGTAAAATAAAACTCTTTTTTTTGAGAGAGTTTTATTTTTGAAATTATAAAACTCCAAAATTTTTAAGAGTTTTATTTTTTTAAATTATAAAACACCAACATTTTTAAGAGTTTTATTTCAAAACAAAATTAAATTTGAATAATTTAAACATTATTTTAATAAAGTACGGAGTTTTTCCTTGTCTGATTAAAATTACAAGGAATTCTCGTAAATTTACTAGATTTTTTTTTGTAAAATTATCTTGGAAATTTGTAAAATTACCAAAAAAATTGTAAAATTACAAAAAAAAAAAAAAATGTAAATTTCGATTAGTTAAAATACAAAGAAAACTGTCAAATATTGGTAACATGGGATTACAAGACTTTTCCTAGTAATTTGACAGTTTTTTTTTGTGTACATACCACTCTCAGCCGCATCCAGAGTCACGAAACGAGAACAAAGTTCAGGATAATATATCTCAGAGATGAAACAAGATATTATAAAGGTTAAACATTCATTTTAAATGTAATTTGTAGGATTTTCAAACTACATATCAGGTTTTATAAACAAAGGTGAATTTTCGCAGTTATAACGTCTCGAATATGGCGAATAACGGGTTTTTTCAACTTGTAGCTAAGATATCTCGAAAACCTGATGTGAAAGGCAAATTCTGAGACCAGATTCGGATTCAGCGCAACTCAAACCCTAAGAAAAGTTTCATCTGGTTTATGGGTTAAAAATTTGTTGGCCTGTGTTATTAACGAAATATTATTATATGTTTTTTTAACATAAATATAAGTTCCTTTAAATCTCTGCAAATAATATACAGAACTACGTACTCTGTATTTTGTAGTATACTTGTATTGAACACCAACCAAGTCAATGCTTGAATTTTGGCTCACTTTTGCATCGTTTTAGAAAAGTAAAAGTATGCATGGATTTATGTGATTGTGTTTGTGATCTTTTTCTATCCACACATATTTACTCGTTTCGAATAGTAAACACAAATACATACAGACAACCACACATATACATATATATTCGAATAATTTTTCAATTTGCTGTCAGATGCAATTGCAAAACTTTTGTATTTAGTTGATTAGAAATTTTCAATAAAAATTTGAGTGGTCTTTAAAGTTTTGTTACATCTCCTAATGCACAATTAGTAATGACAGGTATGGGGAGGGGTGGCGGGGATAGTTAGACAACAGGCACTTTGAGTACAAACATATGCAAAAGATTTACAAATTGTAATTTACAATGGCAAAGTAAAAAAAAAAACTATTTTAAAAATCTAGCACCTAGGGCCTCTTGCAAATAATTTTCATATAATACTTCATCATCGAATTCATTTGGCTACCAAAAAAAATTGTCCTTTCCAAAAAACTATGGTGGTAATTATCAGATATTGGAATATAGTGCCTAAACCTAAATTTCATAGGAAATTTTCCTGCAGGTAATAATTCTGATGTTGAAAAAAAATGTTGCTGTGTTGTAGCTTGTTAGTATTGTAAATATTATTGTTGACATTTATTGAAAATGTAAATTAATGAAAATTTATTACTAGTAAAATTATTACAACAAAATATCTAAGCCACTTAAAAAAAAGAAAAATAAAGCAAATGTGGATATTTGTATAACCTCCAATTAGTAATAGAATTGAAACAAATATTATAAGTTTGTCATTCCGTTTGTAACTTGTAAAATTTTGTAACTTTAAAAAATTTCATGATCTACGTTCATGAAATTTTTTTAAAAGAATTTAAAGTCTTTTCACTGACTATTTCATAGACCTTGTGAAACTTAATTTGAGACAAATTAGAAAAAAAAATCCATGGCACTCTTCAATCAATAGTTGGAATTTTTGGTAAAAATTTTCTTTAAAAAAAACTTTTATCCAAGGCACCACGGGTTAAAATTATCGGATTTGGCTTAAAGATTAGTGCAAACAACTGTATTTTAAATAAAATTACGTTTGACAAAAAAAAAAATTTTTAAAAAAAATAAATTTTTTGGAAAAAAAATTCCGCGAAAAAAAAAATTGGGCAAAAAAAAATTCGCGATTTTTTTTTTTTTTTTTGTCAACAAATATGTTCGTACTTGTTTAAATACCATTTGATGTTCAATTATGTTCACAAATGTCAACCAGCAGCCGAATTAAAGCATTTTGTATTTTTAGGTTATGTTGAATGTACTAAAATTTTTGAGGTGTCCTTACATTTTCGTTCATAACTTTTGAACCGCTGAACCGATATCGCTCAAATGCAATACCAAACTTCTAGGGAGAACTTCCAATAAATATTTCAGTCATCTCCGTGTAATATTTTGGCCGTGATCACCATTTCCACAGACAGACAGACGGACAGCGCTAGAATGTCTTAAAATCAATCGGGGATCAAAGTGTCAAATCGGACACTTTGAAAAATTTTTTTTTAGATTTTCCCAATTTGTTTACAGTTTTTAGTACCCTTTAAAAACTCCTTCGTGGTAAATTTTCAGATTTTTTTGATGACCCTTTCAAAAGATATCGAATTTTTTAAACTTGATAGTTTGTTCCTTTACTTAAACTTCTTTTACTCATAACTTCTTCAATAATGGTCCAAATTTCAAATATTTTTTTTTTTTTCAAAATTTTTGTTTTTTTACGTACTTTTTTAAAAAAAAACCCAAAAAAATCTAAAAAGCGCTCTATTATGCGATTTTTAAGTTTTAAAATTTAAATCTCATTTTTGAAAATGTTTGTACTCTTCGATTTTATTGAATTTTTTTTGGGTAAAACTTCTATCGATTCTACAAATTTTTTGCCCAGGAGGATTGTGGGATAACGATTATTACTATTTTTTAAAATTTTTTGAAATAATTTTATTGTAATTTTCTAATCTTAAAATCATTTTTACTGCTCCAATGGTGCGTCATAGAGGGGTCATTTATAAGACCGACCCCCATTAATTTTTACGTCTTAACATTTCTTTAAAACAAATTAATACCCTATCTCCAATTTCTAAGGGGGCTCCCACACAAAACGAAATTTTTTAAAATTTGCTCCAACCGCTCTTACTGCCCTAATAGTGCCCTTAGAGCAACAAAATGTATGACCGACCCACAAAATTTTTTTAGTCCAAACATTTTCTCTGAACACACCTACCCTCTATCTTTAACTGTTAAGACGGTCCCCATACAATTGTTTATATTTTTTTGTAAATTTGTTTTATTGAATCAGCTTTTACCGGTCCAACACACAGAAAAGTTTTACAGTAACTATTTACAGTTATTAAAAATGTTTTTAGTTAAAATTGTTTTAAACGTTTTATCGTTTGTTTTTCAAGGAAAATAAAATATTGAATAATTTATACAGTTGTTAAAACAATACTCTACAAAAGTTACGGAAAAATATTTTTATCAGTTAAATTTTTTGCGACTGATTATACCGTATAATTTTACAGAAGTATGGTTTTTGTAGTTTGTTATTCAAAAAATTTTATTTTTACTTTACAAAATAAAAAATTGTAAACAGTTAAAATAACTGAAATATCGTTTGATTTTACGGAATGTCTAGTCATTTATTAACGTTTAGAAATAACTGAAAAAGTATGTTGTTTCAAATGAAATATAAGTAGTCCGTTTTTTAAAAGGAAAATCGATTGTTTTAAAGGTTTTTTCAGTTGAATTTACTTACAAAATATTTTGAATGAATGGTGCGTGCGAGAGGAGTCATTAGTGAGACCGACCCCCATTTATTTTTACCCTACACCATTCTTTTAAAACATACCTACACCCTATCTCAACCCCATAAGTAGGCTCCCATAAAAATAACAGTTGGAGCAAATTTTATAAAAATGTAATTTTGAATGGAAGCCTACTTAGGGAGTGGAGATAAGGCGAAGGTATGTTTTACAAAAATGTTGTAGGGTAAAAATAAATGGGGGTCGGTCTCACTAATGACCCCTCTCGGACGCACCATTGGACCGGTAGAAGCTGATTAAATAAAACAAATTTACAAAAAAAAAAAAAAATTGTATGGGGACCGCCTTAACAGTTAAAGATACAGGGTAGGTGTGTTCAGAGAAAATGTTTGGACTAAAAAAAAATTGTAAGTCGGTCGTACATTTTGTTGCTCTAAGGGTACTATTAGGGCAGTTAGAGCGGTTGGAGCAAATTTAAAAAATATTGTTTTGTGTGGGAGCCCCCTTAGAAATTGGAGAGAGGGTATTAGTTTGTTCCAAAGAAATGTTACGACGTAAAAATTAATGGGGGTCGGTCTTAAAAATGACCCCTCTATGACGCATGATTGGAAAATTACAATAAATTTTTAAAAAAATAGTAAAAATCGTTATCCCGCGATCCTCCTGGGCAAACAATTTGTAGAATCGATAGAAGTCTTATACAAAAAAGTTTTAAAAAAATCTAAGAGTACAAACATTTTCAAAAATGAGATTTAAATTTTAAAACTTAAAAATCGCATACTAGAGCGCTTTTAAAATTTTTTTGGGATTTTTTTTTTTTAAAGAACGTAAAAAAACAAACATTTTGAAAAAAAAAAATCGAAATTTGAACCATTATTGAAGAAGTTATGAGTAAAAGAAATTTGAGTAAATGAACAAACTACCATATTTTTAAAATTCCATATCTTTTGAACGGGCCATCAAAAAAAAAATCTGAAAATTTACCACGAAGGAGTTTTCGGAGGGTACTAAAAACAAATTGGGAAAATCTAAAAAAAAAAAAAATTCAGTGTGTCCGATTTGATATGGAATGCCCCATATATAGTTATATATAACACAATATATGCAATTTTTTAGAACACACTTCATATATATTTATATATAGCCCTATATATAATCTATATATATGGGGCAAAACGCGTCAAAGGTCCACACCAAAAAACAAATGTTGTCCGATTTAAGTATAATTTTGGTAAAATAGTAGGTTAATGATTGGTATTCTAAATTACAAATATAAAATTGTTTGATGGAATATTGGCAGTGTTACAGGGTTTGAAAGTTTTGATGTTTTTGAAAAGAACATATTTTGGTGAATTTTAATTAACATTTTGATGAAACAAAAATTATAATTTAAAAAACGACTTTTAAAGTATTTTTAACGGCCTTTAAAATGGCATTGTGTTTTTTTTTGAAAAAAATAAATTTGACCTTAAAATTCAAGGTCAAAATATTAAATTGTAATTATCTTATAAGGGTCGCACTTTTAGATTTTTTTCACTAAGCCCACTAGAAAGGTTGACATTTTTTTTAATTTCGGTTTTTTTTTTTAAAAATGGTATGTATGATACTTTATGAGAAATCAATTTTTTTACGAGTACATAACACCCAAACTGTACTGATTTCTTTATTTTTTATGCGTGCAACGTTTGTTGTGTGTGTTTACAACACACACTTTATCTAAGCATTGATTTTTGTTGTTGTTATTATATACAGATTAAAGCGATTTCAGTTCAATTTGAGTGTTATATACTCCTAAAAAATCGATTTCTCATAAAGTATCATACATACCATTTTTTAAAAAAAAAACCGAAATTAAAAAAAATGTCTAGCTTTCTAATGGACTTAGTGAAAAAAATTTAAAAGTGCGATCCTTATAAGATAATTACAATTTAATATTTTGACCTTGAATTTTAAGGTAAAATTTATTTTTTTCAAAAAAACCACAAATGCCATTTTAAAGGCCATCAAAAATACTTTAAAATTCGTTTTTTAAATTATAATTTTTGTTTCATCAAAGTGTTAATTAAAATTCACCAAAATATATTCTTTTCAAAAACATCAAAACTTCCCAACCCTGTAACTCTGTCAATATTTCATCAAACAATTTTATATTTGTAATTTATACTACCTATCACTAACCTAATATTTTTCCAAAATTATACTTGAATCGGATAACATTTGTTTTTTGGTGTGGACCGTTGACGCGTTTTGCCCCATATAAAAGAGTAATGTGACTGACTGACTGACTGACTTATTGACTGATTCATCATCGCCCAGCCCAAACCGCTGAAGCTAGAGACTTGAAATTTGGACTGTAGGTTCACCTCCCGGAACATAGATCCACTAAGACTGGATTTTTGCCAGTGTTGATTCTAAGGGGGTAAAAAGGGTAAAAAACTGTACTATTGGTACTTTTTATATCTCCCGAAATAACGGTCATAGAGACTTGAAATTTGGACTGTATGTTCACATCCTGGAATATAGATCCAGTAAGGTTGGATTTTTGCCAGTGTTGATTCTAAGGGGGTAAAAAGGGTAAAAAACTGTACTTTTGGTACTTTTTATATCTCTTGAAATAATGGTCATAGAGACTTGAAATTTGGACTGTATGTTAACATCCTGGAGTGTAGATCCAGTAATCTGAATTTTTGCCAATGTTGATTCTAAGGGGGTAAAAAGGGTAAAAATCTGTACTTTTGGTACCTTTTATATTTCCTTAAAAAATTGTCAAAGAGACTTGAAATTTGGACTGTATGTTTACCTCCCGGAATATAGATCCCCAAAGGCTGGATTTTTGCTAGTGATGATTCTAAGGGGGTAGAAAGGGTAAAAATCTGTACTTTTGGTACATTTTGTATTTCCTTAATTAATGGTACTAGAAACTTGAAATTTGCAATGTCGGTTCATTTCCCGAAAAAAATATTCATTATGGCTGAGTTTTTGTCAATGTTGATTCTACGGGGTTAAAATGTGAAAAAAAGTGTTCTTTTGGTACTTTTTTTATTTACTGAAATAATGGTCATTCAAACTTGAAATTTGGAGTGTAGGATCTTTTAGTGAAATTAAACATTCTGGAACAAGTACTTTCCGAAAATTCTGTACAGTTTATAAAAAGTACCTTTTATATAAAGTACCTTTTATAAAAAGTACTTTTTATGAAAAGTACCTTTTATGAAAAGTACCTTTTATAAAAAGTAACTTTTATAAAAAGTACCTTTTATAAAAAGTACCATTTATAAAAAGTACCTTTCATAAAAAGTACCTTTTATAAAAAGTACCTTTTATAAAAAGTACCTTTTATAAAAAGTACCTCTTATAAAAAGTACCTTTTATAAAAAGTACCTTTTATAAAAAGTACCTTTTATAAAAAGTACCTTTTATAAAAAGTAACTTTTATAAAAAGTACCCTTTATAAAAAGTACCTTTTATAAAAAGTACCTTTTATAAAATGTACCTTTTATAAAAAGTACCTTTTATAAAAAGTACCTTTTATAAAAAGTACCTTTTATAAAAAGTACCTTTTATAAAAAGTACCTTTTATAAAAAGTACCTTTTATAAAAAGTACCTTTTATAAAAAGTACCTTTTATAAAAAGTACCTTTTATAAAAAGTACCTTTTATAAAAAGTACCTTTTATAAAAAGTACCTTTTATAAAAAGTACCTTTTATAAAAAGTACCTTTTATAAAAAGTACCTTTTATAAAAAGTACCTTTTATAAAAAGTACCTTTTGTAAAAAGTACCTTTTATAAAAAGTACCTTTTATAAAAAGTACCTTTTATAAAAAGTACCTTTTATAAAAAGTACCTTTTAAAAAAAGTACCTTTTATAAAAAGTACCTTTTATAAAAAGTACCTTTTAGAAAAAGTATCTTTTATAAAAAGTACCTTTATAAAAAGTACCTTTTATAAAAAGTACCTTTTATAAAAAGTACCTTTTATAAAAAGTACCTTTTATAAAAAGTACCTTTTATAAAAAGTACCTTTGTATAAAAAGTATCTTTTATAAAAAGTACCTTTTATAAAAAGTACCTTTTAAAAAATGTACCTTTTATAAAAAGTACCTTTTATAAAAAGTACCTTTTATAAAAAGTACCTTTTATAAAAAGTACCTTTTATAAAAAGTACCTTTTATAAAAAAGTACCTTTTATAAAAAGTACCTTTTATAAAAAGTACCTTTTATAAAAAGTACCTTTTATAAAAAGTACCTTTTATAAAAAGTACCTTTTATAAAATGTACCTTTTATAAAAAGTACCTTTTATAAAAAGTACCTTTTATAAAAAGTACCTTTTATAAAAAGTACCTTTTATAAAAAGTACCTTTTATAAAGTACCTTTTATAAAAAGTACCTTTTAAAAAAAGTACCTTTTGTAAAAAGTACCTTTTATAAAAAGTACCTTTTATAAAAAGTACCTTTTATAAAAAGTACCTTTTATAAAAAGTACCTTTTAAAAAAAGTACCTTTTATAAAAAGTACCTTTTATAAAAAGTACCTTTTAGAAAAAGTATCTTTTATAAAAAGTACCTTTTGTAAAAAGTACCTTTTATAAAAAGTACCTTTTATAAAAGTACCTTTTATAAAAAGTATCTTTTATAAAAAGTGCCTTTTATAAAAAGTACCTTTTATAAAAAGTATCTTTCATAAAAAGTACCTTTTATAAAAAGTACCTATTATAAAAAGTACCTTTTATAAAAAGTACCTTTTATAAAATGTACCTTTTATAAAAAGTACCTTTTATAAAAAGTACCTTTATAAAAAGTACCTTTTATAAAAAGTACCTTTTATAAAAAGTACCTTTTATAAAAAGTACCTTTTATAAAAAGTACCTTTTATAAAAAGTACCTTTTATAAAAAGTACCTTTTATAAAAAGTACCTTTTATAAAAAGTACCTTTTATAAAAAGCACCTTTTATAAAAAGTACCTTTTATAAAAAGTACCTTTTATAAAAAGTACCTTTTATAAAAAGTATCTTTTATAAAAAGTACCTTTTATAAAAAGTACCTTTTATAAAAACTCCTTTTATAAAAAGTACATTTTTTAAAAAGTACCTTTTATTAAAAGTACCGGAAGTACACTTTTGGTACTTTTTTATTTCCTGATTTTATATTTATAGAAATTTTTTATATTTCCTAAAATCTAAAAATTTGTAATGTATGAGAATTCGGTAAAAAAAACATTCTGGGAAAAATACGTTTTTTTTAAATTCCGCTTCTTAGTGGGGTAAAATGGCTAAAAAGTGTATTTTCGGTACCTTTGATATTTTTTGACGTAGTGATTCCAGAAACTTAAAATTAGGAATGTAAAATCCGTTTTGTACTTTTAATATTTGCTAAAACAATGATACTAGAAAATTGAAATATGCAAAAGAGTATCCCTCGGCGAAGAAGAAAACATTCTAGAAGTAGTTCTTTTTGGAAATTCCGTTTCTAACGGGGGTAAGAAAGTGTACTTTTGGTACTTTTTTTTGTTCCTATAATAATGAAAAAGTGTAAGTTTTGGTTAGTATTATATTTCTTTAAATAATGGTTCAGAAACTTGATATTTTAAATAAAGGATCACCTAGCACAAAAAAAAACAGTTTTTGGAAAATTTAATTTCAAGGGGAAAAGGGGGCAAATGGTTATTTTTACCTATCTAACTATTAAACTGAAAGCCCCAAAAATAACACCCAAGAAAATGACATATTTTAACATTTTAAATTGTAGAACGTGGTACTAAGTGGAATAGAGCAGGGAACAATATGGAATGATACCTTTTACTCATTTTTTTCGTATTCAACTATTTTTACTCCATATTTTTTCTCTCTATATGTTTTTTCATTCAAACTAATTTTTATTCCAATTTCTTTATTGACTTAAATATTTATTCACTCAAAATCCAAAGACCCGATATAAGGGCTCGAAAATTATTCAAATTTAATTGTTAAAATAATTCATTGAAATATTATTTTATGAAAGACTTAAACGTGCACAAGTAAATAAAACAAAGACTACGTAGGGAAATTTCTTGAAATCGGTAGAGTAGTTCTTATCCTTCTATTATCCGGTATTCAATACAACCGGTAACGAAGTACCTTGATGTTAAGCTAGTCTATATATATAAAAGAGTAACGTGACTGACTGACTGACTGACTGACTGACTGACTGACTGACTGACTGACTGACTGACTGACTCATCATCGCCCAGCCCAAACCGCCGAAGCTAGAGACTTGAAATTTGGACTGTAGGTTTACCTCCCGGAATATAGATCCACTAAGGCTGGATTTTTGCCAATGTTGATTCTAAGGGGGTAAAAAGGGTAAAAAACTGTATTTTTGGTACTTTTTATATCTCATGAAATAATGGTCATAGAGACTTGAAATTTGGACTGATAAATAGGGCAATAACCTATTATTTTTCTAAACACAATACGTCAAAAACAACAAAATTGTCAGGTTCCATAATGTCTAAAAAAAGTGTCGAAAAATCGTTACACAATTGAAGCCGTGTTTGTATGGGTAAAAGAGATAGTTATGACTATACAAAAATATTTTTTAAGAACGTCAACATGCCCTCTTTAAAAATGTAGTCAATTATTAAGAGATTGGGTTATTGGTTTTTAAGATATAACCGGTTAAAGTTTAAAAATTGAAAATGTTACTGGCGACGGAGTTTACATTTGGCCTACAAAAATTAAAATAACTTGTTTAAAATAGCTTACTAGTATCCGGATTGTTGTTGGTTATGTAGAACGCCAATTTATGCGACGTTGTACATTAAAAAATATGCGAATACTTTAACCCATGTATGAGATATTACACGATTACATGGTTTGGTTGACATTTTTTGATTTCACCCATAAAAGAAAAATAATTTTTTAAAAATGATTGCAAAAATTCCAAAAATGAAAATTTGTTAGTTCTAAAAAAATTAAACGCAATAAAAAAGTGTTTTCTATTTAAAAAAAAATAAAAAAAAAACTTTTTTTTCTCGACTGGGCCGGGAATCGAACTCGGGTTCCCAAAAATCATATGTAATCTTATATGATACAATAAAAAGTTTTGTATAACCATATATGTTGACACACAAAAATAAATTTTGAAATACTGGCAGATCCTATAAGGCTGCACTTTTGACAACCCGAGTAAAAATGAATACATATAATTTTACATTATTTGATGTATGTATATATAGCCATATGAAATAATATGTTTTCATATCAAACAAAGTACATAATTATATCTCGCATTGATTTTTTCCAAATTTTTTAAATGGAGTTATATAAAATTACATCTAATGATAACCATATTAATATATAAATACATGTGGGAGACATAATCATATGTGACACATATAACTTAATCTGATTGCATACATATTTATATGTGACTTAATATCAAATAACGTATACGAGCATATTTAAAAAAAAATCCAATATCATTATATATATAATTATATATGACTTACAAGAAACCATTTAAAATTATATATGACTTACAAGAAACCATTTAAAACTATATATGGTTCCATCTTAAAAAACGAAAAAAAAAATTTTCAAATATAATTATATATGGTCGCACATATAACTCTATATACAGTTATATAAAACTATACATGGCATCAAACATTTATTTTTTTAATATTATCAAAGATATAATTATAAATGACTTATGAGATACCGTATATAGTTTTGTAAGGTACCATATAAATACAATTTTTTTTTAAACTCTATATATAATTTTAAATGGTGGCACATGTAACGCCATATAAAATGTTATACAATTGTATAAGGTAAAAAATATTTTTTTCTTTCACAATATTTTATATATAATTATGCATACTTTTATATGACAGTATTTCAATATTTTTTTTTAATGTTGCATCATATATATTTTTATTTAAGTATACAAGAGAGCTTGTATAATTATATATGATTCTCAAAGCACCTAAAATCAGTCAAAAAAAATATATATAAATTCTATAAATTTTTAAATAGAAAAAAAATCTGTTTAATCCATTGTATTTTAAAACTTAAAAAAATGCATATTGGATTTTAAAAGTTAAATGTTTAAAAAATGCATATAACTTAAATAGTTGTGTGTAACTTTATATAAGATCATATAAGATAATATATGATGCTTGGGGACCCCGAGTTCGATTCCCAGCTCAACCCAGAAAAAACTATTTTTTTTTTAATTTTTTAAAAAAGAAAATATGTTTTTAAAGCTTTTTGTTTTTTCTAAACTTAAAAATATTGAATAATTAAATTTTTATGATAAAATCGAAAAATAAATATTATTTATTTATAGTTATATAAGTTTATATATTACATCATATAAGTTAATATATGGTTCCTAGGGACCCTGGGTTCGATCCCCGGCTGAGCTAAGAAAAAAAGTTGTTTTTTTTAATTTTTTTTTAAAGAAAATATGTTTTAGAAGCTTTAATTTTTTACTAAACTTAAAAATATTGATTAATTTATTTTTTATGATAATATTTAGAAATAAATATTATTTATATATAGTAATATAACTTTCTATATTGCATCATATATGATAATATATAATTCTTGAGGACCCTGAGTTCGATTCCCGACTAAGTCAAGAAAAAAATTATTTTTTTTTAAATTTTTTTTAATCTAAATGATTTTTTAATGCGTTTTCATTTTTCAAATTTAAAAAAAAAAATAAAATCCCTGAATTTTAACAAAAATATTTCAAAAATAATTATATTTTGATATAATTATATATTATTTAATCCGAAGAAAAAAATATTTTAAAACTTTAATGTTTAACCATCAATATCTCTGGTTTTAAGAGAGCTAAAGTCCTCAGATCAAGCTCAAATCAAAGCTTTATTTGTTGCCAATAATTAAAAGTGTATTTGGTTCGAACTTATGTTAGCAATATTTTCAGATAAAATTATTTTTGTCTGAAAAAACTTCCGAAAAAAACTTAAAACTCATTATTTGGCCGTTGGTGAGTAAAAATGTTTATACATGTTTTATACCATTTTAAAGGTATTTTTATTAAATATACAACGGCAGAAAGAAAATTTGGATCCGATGAAAAATGTGAAGCTCATAAGCCAAAAACCGTTTTTACTTTAAAGCTTTATAACTTGGAAAATTAAGAGCATTGGAAGATGAAAATCATGTTGTTGAACTCAGTATTAAACCCCCTATTAGCTCAGCAAATAAACTAAAAAAAAAAAAATCACAAATTTTAGCAAAAATTTTCTAAGTCTTTTTTAAAATTTTGTTTAAATTCAAGTCGAATATAATTTGATGCAATCATATACACGATAAGATAAACTGAATTTAATTATATATAAGTTAAACTTGATATAATTATATATGATAAACTATTTTCAAAAATTTTCTAAGTTTTTTTAAAACATAGTCTTTTAAAGTTGTCATTTATTAACAACGTCCGCTGGGTCAGAGGGTAGAGATTGCGATTACAAAACAGTTGGTAGCTGTTCGATTCCCCCGCCGCTCGAAGTTTTTTTTTTTTTTAAATAAATTTTAATTATATATATTTATATCTTAATATTGAAAAAAATTGTTTGGATAAAACTTTATCAGTTCTAAAAATAGATTTTATTGTTCGGATTAAATTATATATAGTTCTAAAAATAGATTTTTTTTTCGGATAAAATTTTATCTAAAGTTTTTTGTAATATTTTTTTTTTCTTTCGTATGAAATTTTATCTTTTTTTATCCAGCTAAAAAAATCTTTTTTTTTTGTCTTGGTCCAATAAGATCCAACCATTTTTCGGATGAAATTGTATCCCACCGATTAAAACTGATCTAATTAGATAAACCCACTTTTCGGATCAAATTGTATCCGTCCGGTTAAAACTGATCTAATCTTAGCGATCCATTTTTCGGATCAGTGCTGATCTTTCAAATCTCGGATCTATCAACAGATCTGGAATAATATAAGAACATATATTGCTCCATACAAAAATTTTTACTCGGGAATGTTGATTCTAAGGGGGTAAAAAGGGTAAAAAACTGTACTTTTGGTACTTTTTATATCTCATGAAATAATGGTCATAGAGTCTTGAAATTTGGACTGTATGTTCACCTCCCGGAATGTAGATCCTGTAAGGCTGGACTTTTGCCAATGTTG
Source organism: Pegoplata infirma (assembly GCA_963921195.1). Taxonomy (NCBI): domain Eukaryota; kingdom Metazoa; phylum Arthropoda; class Insecta; order Diptera; family Anthomyiidae; genus Pegoplata; species Pegoplata infirma. The sequence goes on along the minus strand of OY992540.1, from coordinate 168,394,058 downwards.
AATCTAAGGGGGTAAAAAGGGAAAAAAACTGTACTTTAGGTACTTTTTTTATCTCCTAAAATAATGGTCATAGCGACTTGAAATTTGGAATGTATGTTCACCTCCCGGAATATAGATCCACAAAGGCTGGATTTTTGCCAATGATGATTCTAAGGGGGTCAAAAGGGAAAAAACTTGTACTTTTGGTACTTTTTACATTTCTTTAAATAATGGTACCAGAAACTTGCAATGTAGGTTCACCTCCCGGAATAAAGATTCACTAAGGCTGGGTTTTTTCCAATGTTGATTCCACGGGGGTAAAATGGGTAAAAAAGTGTACTTTTGGTACTTTTTTTTATTTACTGAAATAATGGTTATGTAAACTTGAAATTTGGAATGTAGGATCCTCTGCTGAAAAAAAATAATTTTGAAAATTTGGATTCTAAGGGGAGTCAAAGGGATAAAAAGTGTACTTTTAGTACCTTTTGTTATTTCTTGAAATAATAGGCATTGAAACTTGAAATTTGGAATGTAGAATCCGTCAACGAAAAAAACATTCCGAAAAACATACCGTTTATAAAAAGTACCTTTTATCAAAAGTACCTTTTATAAAAAGTACCTTTTATAAAAAGTACCTTTATTAAAAAGTACCTTTTATAAAAAGTACCTCTTATAAAAAGTACCTTTTATAAAAAGTACCTTTTATAAAAAGTACCTTTTATAAAAAGTACCTTTTATAAAAAGTACCTTTTATAAAAAGTACCTTTTATAAAAAGTACCTTTTATAAAAAGTACCTTTTATAAAAAGTACCTGTTATAAAAAGTACCTTTTATAAAAAGTACCATTTATAAAAAGAACCTTTTATAAAAAGTACCTTTTATAAAAAGTACCTTTTATAAAAAGTATCTTTTATAAAAAGTACCTTTTATAAAAAGTACCTTTTATAAAAAGTACCTTTTATAAAAAGTACCTTTTATAAAAAGTACCTTTTATAAAAAGTACCTTTTATAAAAAGTACCTTTTATAAAAAGTACCTTTTATAAAAAGTACCTTTTATAAAAAGTATCTTTTATAAAAAGTATCTTTTATAAAAAGTACCTTTTATAAAAAGTACCTTTTATAAAAAGTACCTTTTATAAAAAGTACCATTTATAAAAAGTACCTTTTATAAAAAGTACCATTAATATAAAGAACCTCTTATAAAAAGTACCGAAAGTACACTTTGTTACTTTTTTATTTCCTGAAATAGTAATCATAGAAACTTTTTATATTTCATGAAAAAATGGTCCTAGAATCATAAAATTTGTAATGTAGTAGAATTCGGTAAAAAAAACATTCTGGCAAAAATACGGTTTGAGGTAAAATAGCTAAAAAGTGTGTTTTCGGTACTTTTGATATTTTCTGACGTAATGGCTCTAGAAACTTAAAATAGGGAAAGTAAAATCCTTTTTGTAATTTTAATATTTGCTAAAACAATGATCCTAGAAAATTGAAATATGGAATGTAGGATTTTTCGATGAAGCAAAAAACATTACGGAGGAGGTACTTTTTGAAAATTCCGTTTCTAACGGGGGTAAGAAAGTCTATTTTTGGTACTTTTTTTCTGTTCCTAAAATAATGACCTTAGAAGCTTGAATTTTGTAATGTAGGGGCTTTCGGTGAAAAAACATTCTGCTAAAGTACTTTTTAAAATATACGTTTCTAGAGGTGTAAAAAATTGTTTTTTGATACTTTATATATTCTATGAAGTAATGATCCTAGGCACCGAAATTGTGAATGCTTGAAGAAGTTATTTTTGGAAATTCTGTTTCTAAGGGTCGCGACCGATCGTAAAGGGGATAAAAAAGTGCAAATTTGGTTATTCTTTATATATTTTAAATATAGGATCACCTACCACAAAAAAAAACAGTTTTTGGAATTTAATTTAAATCCCCAGAAAAAACACCCAAGAGAAATTTAAAATTTTAGGGTAAAAAGGGGTTCCTGGTAACAGTGGTGTAAAGTGGTACTTTTAATATCTATAAGATAAAGACAATAGAACTTTTTATGTCTTTAACGCATATTATACGGAGAGGAATGAAACTTACATGGAACGAAAGGAGATGGAATTGGAAATAAAATGGAGTAGAACGGGGAACGAAATGGAATGGAGCAGGGAACAATATGGAATAATACTTTTTACTCAATTTTTTCGTATTTAACTTTTCTTACTCCATATTTTTTCTCTCTATATGTTTTTTCACTCAAACTTATTTTTATTCCAATTTCTTTTTTCACTGAAATATTTACTCACTCAAAATCCAAAAACCCGATATAAGGGCTCGAAAATTGTCAATATCTTTATTCACCGGAACGAACATAATAACGTACCAGCGAAGTTATTCAAATTTTATTGTTTAAATTATTCATTGAAATATTATTTTATGAAAGACTTAAATGTCCACAAGTAAACAAAAACTAGGTAGGGGAATTTTTTTGAAATCGATAGAGTAATCCTGACCTTTCTATTATCCGGTATTCAATACCACCGGTAACGAAGTACCGGGATGGTAAGCTAGTCATATATGTGACCCGGCCTATGAAAAGATGGCTTATGACCACAGTACATAAGTAGTAGTATCACAGAGTTGCATCTGATGGGTGTTAGTATTATGGTGATTTCTTTTCTGAAAAAAAATGTTTGCCTTTTTAAGGCATACATTTTTAAAATGTTTAACCCGAGTAAAAATTTTTATATGATGCAATATATAATGATATATGACACAATATATATTAATACGCAATTTGATCCGACTATTGGTGGATGTTTTTGCATTAAAAAAGATCAACTTGTATAAAATATGATTTGATTTCATCCGAGTTTTGACCAGACATTGCTATATATTGGTGGATCTTATTAGATCTAATTGCATAAAAACATATAAAATCCTGGTGTTTTTTGGTTTGGGTTGAGATACACCACAGGTCAACGATACATTCACCAAACATATAATTTTCTAAAACAAAAAAATGTTTAGGTACGCTTCGAACCAGACAGGTGATATACATAACCCTAATAAGGAAATGTTTAGGAACATTTTAAAAAGTTTCTTATACTTTGCATAAAAAACTTAGAAAATTTTTGGTTAATTGGAAACATATAAAGTTTTATATGGAATAAGCTGAATAAGCTATATATAATTTGATGTTAAATTATACAGAAAAACAGATTTTGTATTGACCCTCATATTATTTTATTTAATTATATCAACCGCACACATTTTAATCTGAATCATGATTAAATTATATATTACTACATATGACTGCATTAAAAAAATTTAGAAAATATCTCACGGATGTATAATCATATATAATTTATTATGTTTGTATCAAGTTATATATTGTAATATAAGTTTATTTTTACTCGGGAACTCACACCTTCAAAAACTTGCATTTAATTTGACTGGAATAGAACACAACATCCAGAAATACTCTGCCCTGTATTTTTTAACAGCTGTTTTGAGAAAACAACACAGAAAAAGTCAGCTGTTGTATAAGGCAATTTCAACCCGTGATTTTTTACGGGGTAAAAAGTGCAAATTTTTTGCACTTTATAGGGCAGACATTTTTAGAAAAGAACACGATATTCTTTATAAGGGTTGACATTTTTAAGAAAAGGACACAAAAACATAATTTTTGGGGCGAAATGCAAAAAAAAGGCACATTTTTTGCCAGAAAAGAAAACACCATTAGTGACAGCACACCGTGTAACTTTTGACGTTTCATACAAAACGTAAACAAACATCATAAATACATGCACAAAAGGGGGCCCCCGTAGGCTAGTTGGTAGCGTGCTAGCCTTTCAACGTGGGGGTCGTGGGTTCGATTCCCACTAGAACCCTTGGTTTTTTTCGCTACAACGAGATGACGGTCATTGATACCAGTTCTCGGTTAGGTTGCATTTATTAAAAATGAGTTGTAAATAAATAGAGAGAATAAATAAAAATAATTGATCGTGATGTGATCAAAACTATTATATACATGCACAAAAGCTCACACGTACAGGCACACATATATTAGGCAGAGATGATCATTCTGTACTAAAAACCATACCACCATATTGGAAAGTACGCAATTAGCACCAGTGTTTGCATACTAGTCCGTACTGTGCTTATGACTCAAAACAGAAATTGCGGGAAACAGGTGGATTTTCAATCAAATTCTGTTTTTCTTTCATTTGTGCTCTTCTTTCTCAACATTTTTAGTACACTTCTAAGCAATTTAGAACTTTCTAGCTTTCACCATGTGAAAGAGCGTCTCAAAAACTATCGAAACCAAAAAAAAAGTGGAAAAATTTTTTTTGAGTCATATGCCACCTTTTCATAGGCCAGGTCACATATAATTATATCAAATTATATATAATCTTTTTTACTCGGGAAAATATAATACTTTACAATTTAACATTTCAAAAGGTTCTGATTATATCGAATAACTTTTTGGACTTTGGCAACACCTAGTGATATTTTCATACAGAAAATGTGTGTAGATCATTTTAACCCTTAACCAATCCATAATAAGTGCCATTTAAAAATTGTTCATATACATTTTAAATATTTTAATTACATAGTATCTATATCTTAAAATCAAATAATAGTATTTTCTTTTGTAAATTAAATTTCATGTAAACTTGACAACTAATTTTGTGTGTGTGTGTTTACAATTTTATTTCTTTTAGTGTATTCCTGTATTGTATTGCAATTGGAAACTTTACTCTGTTAAGTAACGTGAAATGTACAATACTTGGCTACTCATCATAGCAATTACAACTGTTGGATGCTTATGGAATTCGCAACTAACCGAAACATCATCGAAATCATGCCCAACTGAATGCATCTGTTTATCACAGACACAAGTAAGTACAACAACGAACGAACGAACAACTGACTGCGATACAAATAAATGGCATGACAATAACAACTTTCGAATGGAAAACATTTTCCGCAACTGCAGTCTAAAGACTAAAAATGAGAAAAAGTTTCTGTTTAATGAAACCAACAGCAAGCATCCAAAAAAACACAACAAAAACAGCAAATATTTGTTCAAAGAGAAAGTAACTGGTTTAGAAGTCAAGTGACGGAAACAGACAATGATATATAAGAAAAGTTTTCATTTAATGAAAACAGCTAACAAAAAAGGATATGTACTAGGAAATGAAATGAATGACTATTTTAAAGATGTATTCTTATTCTTTTAAATGTTAATGTACAATGGTCCTGAGTTTTAGACGCAGGGCGACACTTTCCTTTCCCAAAAATTGTTTACAAATTTAGTTAGGCGGTAAAGGAGGTAAAGGACCCAGCAAAATTTTCGGTTGCAAAGAACCGATTGTGGAACAACTAATACTTCTCTAGAACCTGTTCTAATTCTTGTGCAACACCGATTCTTTTTACATAAGGATTGTCCCAAAAGCAACTGGTGTTTGTAAGCAAAATTAGAACATAGTGTTGTTCTTCGGAATCGGTTCTAGAAGTAAAATTTGGAACTGAAATGAGAATTAAAGAAACATTTTGAATTGCATTAATTTATTAAGCATAGATAAATACAATCATATCTGACATGAAGTATTCACAGTTCTTAACACACATATATCCTTTTGCGCCTTCAAAATTGCATTTTATGCCTTACAATAATGACATACCAAGGATTTTCTGCAAACTAAAATAAAAACATAATATTATTAGTATTTGACCCTACTCATACAATGAAAATTTAACTTACTCACATTTTTATTAACAATTTTCACGATTATATCCTGATTCTTGGTTAACAAAAAAAGAAATGATTTTATTTTTTAATTTTTTTGACACATAATTTTTTTCTCAATTCCTGAGAACCAAAATGTAATGAAACTTGGATTGCAGAGAACATGTTTCACAACAATTTTCACCTAACTTGTTCTGAATAATTAAAGTGTAATAGTGTATGATTACCGAAGAACCTGTTCTATTCAAAGCTCTTGAAAAGTTTATAAATTGATTTATTAGAGGTATTCAGAGTCTTGCTGTCAGCCCTGGCAATATAGCAAAAGAGTACTTCTTTCAAAAAATACATGTGTTTTGAAAGGTTATTTGAAAAAAGTTCTCTTTTGCCACCAGTACTAGGTCTGGCAAGTAAGACTCTAAATACCATTATTATGTTTTTTTTTTGTCATTTTATCTATATAAATAAAAATCAATTGTCGTTCGTTGGTAACAGCATCAGTTGAGAACGGCTGGACCGATTTGGACAATTTTTTTTTTTGAAATTTTCGTCATAGTCCAACTTAGGTTTTTACGTAAAGAAAAATTGGCCACGCCCACTTTTACGCCCACTTTTTTCGATTTATCTAAAAACGGAAAACGGATTCACCGATTTGGAATTTTTTTTTTAAATGTTCGTAGTAATCCAATTTAAGTTTTTACCAAAAGAAAAATCGACCACGCTCACTTTTACGCCCACTTTTTCAATTTATCTTAAATCTAGGAATGGCTAGACCGATTTGACAAAAATTTTTTTAAATGAATTTTCATAATATTCCAACTTTGATTTTTACGGAACAAGAAATTGACGTCCGATTTGGCTAATTTTTTTTGAAAATGTTCGTCGTAGTTCAACTAAAGTTTTTACAGATCCCGGCTAAAAATGAATTGTATATGAGCATATATGAACACACCTGACCATACTTCATTAATTCGGAAACATATATGATCATATTATAACATATATTAAAATTGGCGCTTATTCAATATATGACCATATTTGGAAGAACATATGATAATATGCGATCATATATTGGTCCATCCTTAACATAAATTATCATATATAATCGTACATGCGTTTGAACACTTTATTTTTAGCCGGGATAGTAAAATTTCCAACGCCTACTTTTTCTATGTAATGAAAGAACTATATCGGCTAGACCGATTTGGGGTTAGGTTAGGGGTGGCGGAGCTCAACATTTTGAACTCCTCGCATAGACCGGTTGGTTCATAGCAATACCACATGTTCCTTTAGCGACGAGTATAAAACGCGTTAGTCCATGCTGCAAACAATTTAACGGGCATAAGGTCCTTAACAGCGATTTCTTCCAGATTCTCGAGTTCGGCTTTGCCTAAAATTTGTTTGCGATGCCTGGCCAATGTGGAGTATTTGCACAGAATATGTTCAACTGTTTCATCCGTATTCGGTTCATCACATCTTCTACAATTGGAATCACAGATTTGGGGTTAGTCCGGAAAGATTTTTAAGAAAAGAAAAATTGTCCACACCTACTTTAATGCTCACTTTTCTTGATATATATTAAATCATGGAATGGCTGGATCAATTTGTCTATTTTTTTAATGTTCGTCATAGTCAAACTAAGGTTTTTCAGAAAGAACAATTTTCCATTTCTACGCAAACTTGAATAGATGGACCGAGTTGGTTAAATTCAAATAAGGTTCTTACGGTAATCGCATCACTTGAGAACTGACCGATTTGGATAATATTTTTTTTAATATTTGTCTTATTTTTTTTTAAACGTTCGTCTTAGGTTTTTTCGGAAAACAAATGAATTAAGCCCACTTTTACGCCTCCTTTTTTCAATATATCTAAAATCAGAGAACAATTGGATCGGTTTGACTAAGCTTTAAAATAGAAGAACGGCATGGCTGATTTGGCTATTAGAAGTAGTTTTTGACGTTCGTGATTGTACAACTAAGGTTTTTACGGAAAGAAAAATTGTCCACTCGCACTTTTTTCAATACATCTAAAATCGGAGAACAACTGGCCTGATTTGGTAATTTTTTTTTTTTGATCATTATAGTCGATGTTACGAAAATTAACATCCCCCACTTCAGAGCCCACATTTTTAAATATTCTTAAAATTTGCAACACTTGAGAACGCCTGGACCGATTTGGCTATTTCTTTTTGTGTTAAATGTTCGTAATAGTCCATTTAATTGTTCGGAAAGAAAAATTGTCCTCGCCCTTTTTTCGATATATCTAAAATTCCTTTTTACTCTAATTCGGTCTATTTAAAAAAAATATTTCTTAACAGATTCCGCTTAAACTTGGTACAAATGATTTTAAATCCTAGGGTATTGTTACCATATGTACAAGTTTAACATACCACACAAATTTTATGCCCACTTTTGTCTAAATATGTCGACTTCTAATGTCCGAACCGATTTTTTTATGTTAATTAAAGTTCTAATTAGGTTTTTAAGGAAATGTAAATAAGAAAGTGTCCCGGAAAAATGGAAAATTCGGGAAAACTTGAAAGGTTTGTTTAAACTCAAGGTTGTACGTAATGATACTAAAAAAGTTTTAAATTTGTACAGTTCGCAAAGTCGAAGACATGGTAATTTTTTTTAGTTCCTAAAATTAAATTTGAAGATGATTATCTGCCCAATCTTTAAAAACACGCCCACAAATTTTTCTAAGCCAAGAAATTCATTACATTTTTTTGCAGGGCAATACTTATATTTGAAGCGAGACGAAATATAGCACTTATCTTATATTTGGGCCAGCAACGCGGACCGGGCCAGCTAGTAGATAATAAATTATTACTTAAAATATTTTTTCTTCCAACGTACAGTGGGTTCGATTGTACCCAAAATGGCGATTAATTCAGATAAGCAGTAGTTTTAGAATATTATATTTTTTTATTGATGAACTAATATAAACACGTAAAAGTACACATTTTGGGAAAAAAGAATTGGAAAATTTTTTTTTTTAACCTGTTAGGCGTTTTTTTGTTTTTCAAAAAAAGGGCTATAGTTCACAATTTTTTCTGTAACTTTGGAATGAAAAGCGATAAATTAATAAAAAAAATTGGGAATTAAAGCATACATAATGTGCTATCAAAATAAGTAAAGAAAAAAATCATGATATGTATTTATATTATTATAAATTTTATTTGAAATCCAATTTTGTTTTTTCACAAAATCTCATAAATGTACTAATTTATCTGAAAAAAGTGATTTAAGGAAATGTTATAGTTTTTTATTAATGAATTATCATAAATACATAAAAATACAGCATTTTAGAAAAAAAAAAAATTAAAAAAACTGTTTTTTTAATCTTTTAGTCGTTTTTTTTTTTTGTTTTTCGAAAAAAAACATGAAACCCTTAAACATGTAATAAAGCTACAAAAAACAAATGGAGGGGACGTTTTTTTGGCGTAGGGGGGAGGGTTTCCCGGAAGACTATGGGGGACACCTTTCCCTCGTCATAAACGTTGCCAAATAATTAAATGTCACTTTTTGCACCTAATTAATAAAAATTTATCATTATTCGAAATAATTTTTTTCTACACACGCCCCCAAAAAGGGGCGGCCCCCCTTTTTGGGTCGATGAACCTCAGGTCGATGAACTTCATATGGCATTAAAATGTTTTATTTATTGAACAAATATAGAAATAAAACATGTAAAAAAATATTTTTCTGGGATAGTTTTAGTTCTTAAAGGGGAAACTTTTTCCCTCGTGGTCCGATTTTGCTCGTTCAAGAACTTAACCAGCCTATGACCATTATACATATCTGTGACAAATTTCAGGATTCTAGCTCTTGTTTTTTGTACTTTATGGTGTGCTCCACAAGAGACGGACGGACGGACACACGGTCAGTCATAGAATGTCTTAGAATCGATCAGTGATCAATAATATACACTTTATGGGGTCCTAGACTTATATTTCGATGCGTTACATACGGAATGACAAAGAGAGTATGCGTCCATTCTGTAGTTAGAGGGTATAAACACACATATAATGGTCTTGTCAAATAAATGATACCCAGACTTTTTACACAAAAATGGGAATAAAAAAAAGGGCCGGGCATTGTCTGGACTTTTTTTTTCTTTTAAATAAAAGCTGATATCCTATACTTTTTTTAAATCCACAAAACTAAATCCAACTATTACTAACTTAATATTTGTGGCCCATTAAATGAGGAAAATATCCCAATTTCTGACCCTTTTTAAAAAAATTATTAAAAATGTTAAGACACAATTTTAATGAACAAAAAAAAATTTAGTTTAATACCTGGTGTTGAAGATTCCATTATAAAAGATTTTCTTTAAAAAGATTTAATACTACTAATACTCGCTTGAATTGTAAAAAATTCCAATTTTTTCAGTTTTTTCAAAGACTGCAATAATTTTCTAACTTTGACAGCTCACCGAAAAAAAAGTGAACAACTTAGTTGATTGATTTTGATAACTAGTGTTGTAGAATTTTATCTACTTTTACCCCATACCAAATTTTATAACAAAAACTTCATTTATAAATTTCAATTAATCGCCACTTTGGTACCATTTGAATCCAATGTGCAACGCCAACAAAAAACGGCGGTTTAAATGGAAATTCAATTTTGTTTATCCGCTGGTTTCAAGTGCAGCACTTTGAAATTATTTTTTTTTTTTTTTTTTCACGAAAAACAAAATTATGTTCAAAAAAATTTAATGAACCCAAAATTTTTGGTGAAAAAAAAAATTTGATGATAAAAAGTTTTTGGTGAATTTTTTTGATGAAAAGAAAAAATTTTTGATGTAAAAAAAGTTGATGAAAAAAAATTAGAAAAAAAAAATTTTTGGTGTGAAAAAAATGGTAATTAAAAATTTGATAAAAAAATTTGATGAAAAAAAATATGATAAAAAAAATTTATGAAAAAAAAAATTTTGATGAAAAAAAAAAAATTGATGAAATAAAAAAATTAATGAAAAAAAAATTTATGAAAAAAAAATTTTGATGAAAAAAAAAAAAAATAAAATTTGATGAAAAATTAATGAAAAAAAAAAAAGTTTTATGAAAAAAAAATTTGAAGAAAAAAAAATTGATGAAAAAAAAAATTTGATAAAAAAAAAAAACAAAAATTAATAAAAAAAAATTATGAAAAAAAAGTTTAATGAAAAAAAAATTTTATGAAAAAAAAGTTTGATGAAAAAAAAATTTGATGGAAAAAAAAAATTGATGATAAAAAAAAATTGATGAAAAAAAAAATTTGATGAAAAAAATTTTTTTTTTTTTGTTGATAAATAATAATGTTACTTTTTATTCACCAGCTGGTGAAAAACGGTTTTATTCACCACGAGGTGAATTATTATCCAAGTTACAAACCCAAGTTATTAAAATTATTGGTTTTAAGAAAATAAAAATAGTAATTCTTGTTTTCTTTTTCGTTAATTGTCAGCTTATATAGCCAAACTGAGGTGGCGTCCTGCAACTTTTTTAAAATAAGACACCAGCCTAAAAACGTTATCATGTAAATATGCATTAATAGTAAAATATGGAAAAATATTAATTTTTTGGGTAATATATGGAAAAATATGCACTAACAAATCGATGCCATTTTCAAGCAAATTCTTTGATTCGCAAACTTACTACGTAAATAGATTTGCAATCTGAATTTTAAAAAGCAGTTAAGTTTCATAAACCATTTTAGTACTTTAATTTTTTTTCTCTCATTTAATAAGAGCAACTAAACAAACAATGCAGTTACTTTTTCAACCTTTCGTAAGCGAGCTAGGAATGGGCTATTATTTGTTAGCTTTATCGTAACAAAGACGGCCTTGCCTCCAAAGACATCACCTTGTTAAAGTAATTAACAATGAAACTGGGACGTAACTAGTTTCTCATTTTCGTTATAAACCCCAAAGTTAATTACTTGGTAATGGAAGTTTTTGCTGGGATATTTTATTTATGCCGTTCTAAAACTAACAGAAAAAAACATGCATTTGCCTGAAATTCCTCTCCTTGGTTATAAATAATTACTTGCCCATGTTAAAGTATCAATGAAATGCATCTTTTAGTTTTGCGTCTGCTTTATCGAACACATTGTTTTTTTTTTTTTGCTAAAGTTCAGGAACCATAGTGCATTATTACAGATATTGGAGTTTAAAATGTAAAACAGCTTAAATTCTATTAAATTGTTAAAACTAACACACCATGACAATTCAAACGTACTGCTGTTGTAGATTGTGTTTTATTTTTTTGTTCATGATATTGGGGTTATAACATTTGCATTTTTAAATGAAAATGTAATATTGAAGTCAAAATGGAAATCTCAGTCATGTTTTGGCATGTTTAATGGTGCCGTTGATATCAAATCTCTTAACAATAAAACCGTTAGTCGTAAGATAAAAAGTACACAACAAAATCAACTAACTAATAAATGGGGAAGAAAACAACATGTAATACCTACTGGTGTTACAGCAGAAGTAGCAGTACCATTAACAAAATACCCTCCAGTCAGAAGGGAGCTAACTCTGCAGCCATACACCATGGCAACATGTAGTAAATACAACCAAGTAGAAAAGTTAAAATCGACTTTGCCGAATATATTAATACCCTCCACAATTCCTATTTTAAAGGATAGTACATTTGTTAACAAAGAAAAAATTAACCGTAATTATTTATTATTTAAGCTAATTAGGCCTAACTCCATTAATGTAAAATAAAACTCAGTTTTATCACATATTTCCCCGACGTTTCGTAACTTTTAACAATTTTGATTAGAAATATTTCATTTTGAGTAAAAAACTCTTTTTTTGTCCATTTTTTTAAAAAAAGAAACATTACTAATTTTTTTTTTTTTGTGTAAAACTTTTTTCGAGTGCAATGTTTTGTTTTACTGTTAAAATAAATAAAAAAAAAAATATTGGCGCTATGAAAATTACCCCCAAATAGGACAATGAAAAAACACCTCAATTTAATCGCTCAATTTAAAAAAGTCATTCCACCCAAAAAAAATGTGTGCTTGTTGTTGTTGCAAAATTTTTTGGACGATATGGCCATTATTTTGGTTATTTTAAGAATTTACTTTAAATTAATATAAATTATCAAAAATGTCGTATTACCCAAATATCAAAGTTGAATTTCTAAAATGTCATAGCCCTCAAAAAAAAAATAATCATAAAAATCACCAATATTGTTTTTTTTTAACATTTTTAATATTTTAAAGTTTTTATGCGTAGGCGGCCTTCGGCCGGGCTTAGGGATTACAGACTCCATGCATTAAACCCACCCTCTCCGCAAAGTAAAGTTTTCTAGGATAGCAGGCCTTTACACTATCAAAAAGGCCTGGTAACCAAAATAGCTTTGGTTTGCAGAGAGGGTGGGTTTAATGCATGGAGTATGTAATCCCAAAGCCCGGCCGAAGACCGGGTACGCAGAAAACCTTTATTACAAAAAAACAAATCATAGAAGTCGTAATTTGGACATTTCGCCCAAAAAAAATATTTTGGATTTTTTGACAACTTTGGTTTGGGAGAAATAACATTTTTAGACCTATCATTTTGGGCTATATGTAGGCTGACCATACGTACTGATTTGATCAGTACATGTACTGATTTTTGATCACGTGTACTGATCAAAAGACGTTGTACTGATTTGTACTGATTTTTTGAAATACATATGTACTGATTGTACTGATTTTTGATTATTTCAACATATCGTGAACCTATATTCAAAATATGCCAACTCAAATTTGACAGAAATGAGTTTCCGATGGCAAATAGCTTCCCTATGTAATACCTATCTGCCATAAAAATTTCAGAGCAAAAAAATAATTTGTTGTCGTTTTACAACCATTTTTGTTATTCTGCTAACTCAAAGTACATATTTTTTTGGTGGAAATAAATGCCAACTCCCATTGTAAATTTCCAAAAATTTTTCAAAATTTTTTTTTAAAAAAATTAGACCACATATCTTATTGCATTTGCCATGCTAAACACGAATCTTGTAAAGATTTTGATATCTAATGACTGGTTCTCGAGATATTGCCATTTTGAAAATATCGGTAAATAGTGTTTGCAAAAAAAAAAATTGCTTATATTTATGTAACTTTCAAACTATTTATCAGATTGAAACATTATGAATGGGGCAAATAAAGTCAATGATATAAGCTTTCAAAATTGCTAGTTTGGAGTGACCCTATTGCAATACAGCGTGAGTTACAGAGTGCCAAAGTTGACCACCCTGAGATTAAAAGGCTTTCGGAGCTAGTAACTTTTAAAAATATGCAAAGATTTTTAATTTTTTGTTCAGTTTTTGCAATTACCGTACTAAGGATAACAAAAATCAAAAAAAAAAAAATTTTAAAAATTTTTCCAAAAAAAATGTATTTTTATTTTCCGACAAAATATGCCAACTCTAAAAAAATATTTGTTTTTTGATATAGTAATAAATGCCATCTCTGAAAAATACGCAAACAAGTGCAAAATATGAAAATTTTTGCATAGGTAAAAATTGTTTAGAATATTTAAACCATCCTGTGGAAGGTACATTGTTTATTTTTGCAATAATATGCGAAATAAGTAGTTTTTTAGCTCTCCTGAACAGTAAGCTTTTTCGAGTTGGCATTTATTGAATATAGTTCGACGATATAAAATAATTTTCTTCGAAAATTTTATACAAAAACTTGAATTTCCATAATATAAGTCATCGGAGTAGTTTTTTATAACTTAAGTATGACAAAGAGATACTTTGAGTTAAATAAATTAAAAAAAGTTCAGAGATCGTGAATCAAGATGTTCATTAACGCAAAAATGTATCTGAGCATGAGGTTATTTTGATCCTTTAAATATGAAAAGGTTTATATGAAAAGACGCCCATAATCTTTGAGGATTTCTAAACAAAAAGTTCACGGGATGGTGGATTTTTTATATATTTACAAAGATAATGTAACTGCAACAATTCAAATGACTCTGAGATGTTCGATGAGTAATGTCTTCAGAATTTATTGGACAAATCACTCAGAACATCAGCCGCTATTTAAAAAACATGTGCTTTTTATCTGGGAAGTTTTATAAAAGTCAGAGTTATCAAAACTTATGGAAAAATAGTCCTCAGAATTTGAGGGATTTTCTTATACTCAAAACCTGTAGGTTTTTGTTTGTTATAATTTCTGCACTGAAATGATCAACATTATAATTAAGTTGTTTGAAGTCAGTTAAATTTTTTGCAAAATAACTACAACAGTTTAAGACAGTTGTTTTTAAACCTTTGTTTTTAAACAGCTCTTTTCAAACAGTTGTTTTTACTGAAATACTAATTGCCCCAAATTTGCTAGTTTAACCGAATTTTTTGAGTGTTGAAAAAATTATCAGTGTTTAGAACAGAGCTTTTAGAGAGGTATTTCACGAAAATATAAACGTAAAAACTTGGGCGTACTGATTTGAGTTCAGAAAAAAATGGTCACCCTAGCTATATGTCGCAGCTTGGGCGATATGACATTTACAGTTTTGGGCGATAAGCCCTTGGGCGCTATGTCCGTACGCCTTTTTTTATTTCTTTTTTCATTTGGGGCTTGTTTCAAAATAAGCAAAACCCCAAAATCAATAATAAAACAACCCCCAAAAATAAATGAAAAAATCCCCAAATAAAATTTTAGCATTTTTTTGGGGATTTTTTCATTTTTCTATTTGGGTGATATTTCATTGGGGGTTTTTTCATAGCGCCCAAAATATTGTCATTTTTGTAAAAAAAAACTAAATTTTTTTTGCGTGTAAAATTTTTTTTGAGTGAAAAATTTTTTTCGAGTGTAATTTTAAAGTTACCAATGCTTTTAAAACTAAACAAGTTTAAAAAGCATTGCTTTAAAACTAAACAAGTTTGAAAAGCATTGTTAAGTTAAGACTTGTTAAGTTAAGACTTGTTTAACACGTGGCATTTAAGATGAAACCAATCTGAAATTCAGAGTTTTGCTTATAACTTTTTAACCACTGGACCGATTGAGCTGAAATTCAATACCAAACAGACCTGGGGAACGGCAAAGAAACGTCCCAAGTTTTAGCAGTCTCATTACTGTCTCTCGAAAGTTATCGTGTTTTTTATCTCGCAAATTCATAATTCATAATTTTCTCATAACTTTTGAACCACTGGACCGATTTGGCTAGATTGCAATACCAACCTGACCAGGTAAATGACCAACATTTATGTCAAACTTCAGTAGCCTTTGTAAAGTCTTTCAAAAGTTAGCGTGTTTTCTACGGACAGATAGATGGACGGACATTGCTAGATCCACTTAAAATCGATCGAGGATCATGAATATATATCTGTGGCAAAAAGGAATAAGTGCATAAGTGTTTTTATACTACTTTTCAGGAGAGCATTTTTAAGTTTTAATTTCAAATACCAAATCTGGGTTTACAAATTTGGACATTTTGGGCATGTAAATATCTCAAGCATTATTATCGACACAATCTTCGCTACTTTAAAAGTTGATATATAGAAAGACTATGGAGATATCGGGTGAAAACCATTGATGTTGTTATTGCGTTTTTCAAAATTACATTTTAATCTAAGCATATGTCGAGATATGCAGTTATGTATCCCTGTAAAATACATTTTAGCATCTTCAAGGATTGCTGATTTTAAAATAAGGAATAAAAGCATAACTCAGATATGCTGTTACGATTTTTATTTTTCCTTTAAGAAAAAATGAGTTGTGGAGTTCTGAAATCAATATCTCAGAAAGTTTTAGTCCGATTTTCATAAAAATTTGATACAATACGAAAATGTATAAGGAGATTCCGAAAATGCAAAAACACGTTTTGGACATAACTCGACTTATGTTGTTATGGGTTTTTGCCACAGATATAGTTTATGGGGCCCTAGGTATAAAAACTATTTCTTAAGCGCCTAAAATATGCACTAAAAATCTTGAAATATGCACTAGAAACTACAAATATATGTAAAAAAAAATTAGTATTTTTACATTTTTAATAAAAAATAAAAAAAAATGTTCGGTAACTTTTTACTTTGTTAGCTTATTAACGAAAAAAATCATTTTGGCCAGACAAATTTTTCACCTCAAAAAAAATTGTAGGGCCTGCCCAACAGGCAAATTAATGTTAATGATGTTTGCAAAAAAAAATTTAAAAATTGAAAAAATAAGCTAACGTTAAAATTTTATACAAAATATGACCCAAAAATATGCATTTATAGCAGAATGCTAGCAAAATATGCAAAAATATGAATTTTCAGCTAAATATGCACTAAAAAATCGATGTCATTTTAAAGCAAATTCTTAGATTAGCAAAGATATTTGGTTTATGCTATTCTAAGAGTATCGGGGAAAAATATGATTTTGCATGAATGTCCTCTTCTTGGTAATAACTATGGATGTGATTTCCATGCAAATGCATGTTTTTTGTCGATAGGCTAAAAACGACAATTATCTTTCCGAATCAAGAAATTTGCGTTAAAATGTCTTCGATTGTTTTTGCATATTTTGGTGAAAATACATAATTTTGCATATTGTGGTGTAAATGCACATTTTTGCATATTTTGGTTTGAAATGCATATATTTGGTTATTTCCAACTTTTAAGTGCATATTTTGGCATAAATTAGCAAAAACACAAATTGAAATTTAATGTTGTAAAAACTATTTCAAATTTTAAAAATTTATTTAGAAAATAACAAAATTTTTTTATTCTTTCGTTTTAATTTTTTTATAGATTGTCTTAATTTCTAAAATATCTTCCTTACCTAAAGTTTGAATGTTACTATTTAAACCCGACGTTATTTTTTGCTTTTTAAAAAGTTTTTCGTATGAAAATATGATTTTTATTGCACACATTTTATTTTTTAGTGCATATTTTTAAGTTTTTCATTGCATATTTGAGTTTTTTTGCGCATATTTTCAGTTTTTTAATTTTTAAATAAAAAAAAAATTGCCACAGTGGTAATTAATTACTAAAGCTATCTGTCAGCAAAATTTATTCTTTTTGGATTTCAGTTACTGGTCTTATTCATATTTAAACTTCCGGTTATATGGGAGGTAGGTGTGGCACTTGTTCAGTTTGTTACAAATTTTGGGTACGCATTTTTTGTTTAAAATAACCAGTGTTGGCACCGTTGCCCTTTCAATACCGTTACCGATTAAAAATCCTTAAATCTTGACTACCGTTACCAATATCGAAATAAAAAATTTTAAATACTGTTACCGATTAAAAACTGTTACCTTTATTCGGACTTTTATCGGTATAATATCGGTTTGTTTCGGTTGCATTAATATTACTTATTTTATTTTATTTTATTTTATTTTATTTTATTTTATTTTATTTTATTTTATTTTATTTTATTTTGTGTATTAAAAACATATTAAAACATTTTTAATTTACTTAAAATAAAAAAAAAAACATCACCAATCCAACCAATTGATCACATTCGCAATTAGCTAAATTCGAATATCGGTCATGGACCCCATAAAGATTTTATATTATTGATCAGTGATCGATTATAAGCGATGCTCGTCTTTGCGTCTGTAGAAGACACGATACGATTCAAAATAAACATCCCAGCAAAACTTAGATTACCAAATAAGGTATAAAATAAGGTATAGGACCTCTTATTTTATACATTGCAGCATTGATGATTTTAACAGGCGATGAGACTCAAAGTAATGCATCCACATTATCACAAAGAATACCAGTAAGGTATAAAATAAGTCATAAATTTATAACGAAGAATACGAGTAAGGTGTAAAATATATGATATCTTATAGGTTACGAGAAATGAAATAATATAGCATACCAGAAGATAATATATAAGGTGTTACGAGTAGTGAAAAAGTAATTTTGTATTAAATTTACTCACGTGATTGTAAGTGAGTGTAAGTAGATAAAATATGCTCGTGAGTGTGTGTCGTTAGAAATTTCCTGTCGTGAGCCCATCTCTAGTTTAAACTTATGCATTTTTTTATAAAATAATTATTTTTTATGTTATTGTAATGCATTATGCATCCAATTATAAATAATGCATTATTTCAAACTTTCAAATAATACATAATGTTACCAAATATAAGTCATCCATGATTTAATGTTTAGAAATAATAAATATGAAATACATTTTTTCTAATAATCATGCATTACGTAGCAAATTATTAGTAATGCATTATTTTTCACTTGAAAATAATACGTTGTGAAACAAATGTTTGGTAAGACATCCTAAAATAATGCTACAAATAAGGTATATACATTACCTGGTAATGTGTTATATAATCACTACCCATTACCAAAGTTTTGCTGGGATGCTACTCTTCTGGTACGAATACGTCTTATGATCATAGGCTGGTTAAGTTCCGAAATGGGAAAATCGGACCAGATGAAAAAATTACAAAACCCCAAAAAACGTATTTTATTTAATTTGTTTGTCTATTTGTTTAGAAAATGAAACATTTTTATGCCGTGTGAAGTTCATTGAACAAGATACAGAAAATGCGATTTTTTTCGGTCCAAACCTTTTGGGGCTTGGCTGTAGCAAATTAAATTTAATATTGATACATTTGTATTATTTATGCGTTAATATAAATAAAATTAATTTCTTAACATATATGGAGAGAGGAAAGGTGTCCCTCCGATACCGCCCACCCTCCCCCTTAAAAAAACATCCGATACCGTTATTCGTTTTGGTTGCCAACCCTGAAAATAACTAAAGAATTTCAATTTTTCTATTTTCTGCGATAACTCCTTCTATTTTCGCCGGTTGATATGTGGGAACAAGAGACAGTGTGGCGTTGTTACAACGCAAAATCAACTCAAAAATTAATTCCGAATTAATCGGTATACTACTTGAAGTTGGGGTTGGGACCAATTTTTCAGGTAGTTACAAACAGCACCACAAACTCATTATACCATGTAACCCATAGTGCTGTAAGGTATAAAAAGACATGTAAAAAGAACAACCATTGTTCATGGGAGAGTAAAGGAAGACAAAATTTCTTCTAAATACAATAAAAAAAAGCAAAAAAATATTTTCGATTTAATTTAATTTCCAGCAATAACCACGTAGATTCAATTTACCCGCGGTTATAAAAAAACACATACAAACACAACACAACCATCACTAACATGGACTTGTGACGACCTTCATTGTGTGTTAAAATCATTAGAATATCTTAGTACAAAAAAAAACAGCTCATCCTTCTTTGTAATCGCTTCTGTTTTATGACCATATTCTTATTGCTATTTTTGTTTTTCTTTTTTTCTATTTGCCTTTAGGTGCTTTGTAATACTGGTGGACTAGAGCAAATTCCATTACGTCAGCTACCCTCTACTGTGGAAAATCTTGCATTAACTAAAAACAATTTTCCAGTCATAAAACCAGATTCATTTACCGGTTTACGAGCTCTCAAAAAACTATCATTGGACGGCAATAATATAACAAAAGTAAAACAATTTGCCTTTCGTGGTCTGCCCAGACTCAAGGAGCTCTCAATACAATATACACCCCTACAGTCGGTAACATCATTTGCATTTGCGGGTCTACAAAATCTTTCCACCATACTATTGAGTCACAATCAAATAACACGCATCGAAACGCATGCCTTTGCCGGCACCTCCAATGTTAAGCTGATATTATTATCCAATAATCCATTGATTATAATAGACACCTCGGCATTTTCGAGTCTCACAAATGTAGGTCATTTGATATTGCCTTCAGGTATACGTACCATTGAACCGGATGCCTTTAACGGTATGGATACCGTAGGATTACTTAAATTAGCCTATATGGATCTTAAAGAAATACAACCATTCACCTTTAGAGGGCTATCGAATGTCTTACTGCTTACGCTACAGGAATCAGATTTAGGTGTGGTATGTACGGATGCCTTTACCGGTTTATCGCAAGTGGAGACCTTGCAAATTCTCAACAATAAAATAGACTCAATAGAAGAACTGAATTTTACCTATACAGCCAATATCAAACATCTTAAACTTCACGGTAATCATATTTTAGAAACGCCCGATCCTAATGCAATAATAATCGATGGTGTCGAACATTTACAACTCATCAATAATCATTTTCCCTGCGGTTGTCATATTCACACTTTACTCGACGGACCTTTGGTGGAAGGTGCCCATAACCTTAGCGAATTCTTGCAGAAAAACTATTGCATTTCACCGTTGGAGGTGAATGGACGTGCAATGATTGAACTTGATATCGACTCTATTGGCCGATGTCAGGATCAACTTACCAAAGGTAATCTAGGTTCCTCAGCATCATCATCAATGGCTCTCAGCATGTACATGATTCTACTCATATCGATAACAACGATTGAATTTATGCCAATAGTAAATTTATTTAAGAATTTTGTAAAATATTTTCAATTATTTTTATTAGTTTCTGGGTCCAGTATTGTATCATTTAAATATTATAGATGAATTTAGTTGTTGACATAGAATTGAATATAGAAAATAAAAAATAAAAAAACGCATTTAGTCTGAATTTTATAAAAAAAAACCCAAGACATGTAATTTTGTATAATTACGTAGTAATCCTTAGATATTAAAAATAAATTGTTAAGAACTTATAAATTTAACCGTAGAATAAGAACAAATTATTTAATATAACTACTCTATTTAACAGCTTAAATTCGTCTTTCAAATCTTATCTGTAAAAATATATCTCTCGAAAAAATATCTAACTAAAGCTAAATTTTTTATAATTTTGATTGTCTTAGAACGACCATAAAATACCCTACATGCTGTGTTTTAGTTTGAAGATGAAGTTGTAGCCTGGTAGGTAAGTAAATGTCTCCACTGAAAAAAACAGCTTCATGAAAGTTATGGAAGTTGATATAAGCTTAATGAAGAATGATTCAAGATACTTGTTATTGGACCACCCCTTACAAGCTCTAGGTGTACACATACAGGCATACGCTGACGATGTGTGCGCATTAGTATCCGGAAAGTCACTTAACTTGGTATGCAAGAAAATGCAGACCGTTATTGACTTGATGGACAACTGGTGCAATCGACATGGATTGTCTGTCAATCCAAATAAGACAACACTCGTGTTGTTCACGCGAAGAACCAAACATAAGGGTCTTCAGCTTCCAACGTTGAAGGGCATAACTCTTCAACTGTCCACAGAAGTTAAGTATTTAGGGGTTACCCTAGATAGTAAACTAATGAGAAAAAAACATGTTGAACAAAAAGTTTCACGGGCACTTCGGATTTTCTGGCAGTGTCGGCGTGCTTTTGGAAAGACATGGGGTCTAAGACCTGCTAATGTACATTGGATGTACATAGCTGTAATTAGACCTATTGTGACGTATGCGGCGGTAGTCTGGTGGCCGAGAACGATGGTGAAAACTATTCGATCCAAGCTAAACGGACTACAAAGAGCGGCTGCCTTTGGAATTACTGGTGCCATGAGCACCACCCCAGGCGCAGCTCTGGACGCTATGTTATATATGCTTCCCTTGGACTTACATATTCAAGGAGAAGCCATGAAATCTTTGTGCAGGCTCCGCAAAAGCGGAACATGGCATGGGGAGTACAATGTGGGACATGGTCGTCTGTTCAATAGGCTATCGGAACTTTGTCCGATGTTTTCTATGCCTTTAGACAATACAACCTCTTGCATCGAGTTTGGTAGGAAGTTTACTGTAATATTTCCGGGTAGGGAAGACTGGGGAAGCCCAGCAGACCTACTGGAAAATTACACGGATACTTTCTACACGGATGGATCCAGTACCTTAAACGGCTCTGGGTCTGGCTGGTATTTGGACGATGCGACCAAATGCTATATTGCTATGGGAAAAATGGCTACAGTATTTCAGACTGAAATATTTGCTATTTTGGACGTAGCGACCTGGATAATTGGGAACAGATGGAGTAATATGAGAATCAGTATTTGCAGTGACAGCCAGGCTGCGCTCATTGCACTTGAATCTCCAGTCACTTCATCCAAAATTGTCCAGGAATGTAGACGCAGACTCAATGAGGTCTCATGTGGGAATAGCGTCAGTCTTCTGTGGGTTCCGGGTCATAGGGGAATACGGGGAAACGAGATTGCTGACTCTTTGGCAAATCTTGGCTCTGATACAATTCCTTACAATCCGGAACCTCAAATTGGTATTGACTTGACATGGCTGATGCGTTGGATCAACTCTCATATGAAAGATGGTCAAATGAGTTGGCATTAGAGTTTTTCTTTTCCCGGACTTTTTCAATTCCCGGGAAAGCGGGATTCATTTTTAAATTTCCCGGGATCCCGGGAATTCCCGCAAAAACTAAAAACCCACATTTTTTGTAAAAAAAATGTATAAAAAACCTTCTGAATGCGATTACACAATTTAAAATGTTTATTAACACAATAAAAATCTTATTAAGTACCTCTAAAAAATAGTTTCGAGAAAAAAGGAAAAATTTTTGTTCCACAGTTTTTTATAAAAAAAACGGCGCAAATATGTTATTTCACATCGCTTCATCTGTTTAATCATACTTGGGCCATGGCATTACTTTTGGATGAAAAAACAATGACAATGCCTGCTATTTCATTGGGATTTTACATGAAAAAAACTAATCCCTCAATGCTTCGGTCCTATGCATGGTTTTAATAATAAAAATTCATCATTTATTCTTATTCATCTCAGTTCATTTTTACAATTGGTTCTCAACGCTTTGCCTCTAAAACACAATGAAACTGATACAGAGCAATTTCTCAATAAAGTTTTATTAAATGTAAAAAAATTTTAATTTCAGATTCATTCCTTACACAGATTTTATATCAATTTATCGATTTAAAAGGAATCATGTCCAAGACATAAATATTTTCTTTAGAAACAAATAATCATAATGTAAATTTTTCTAATGCAGGTTTCAGAAAGAACAATTTTCAGCTTCTAAAAAAAAGTATCAGGTTCTGATAATTATATCCTATCGAAGATTTAGATATAGTGAGACATTTTTCATTTTGTAAGTCTCAGATTTTATAACATTTTTTTGTAAGAAGGTCTTTCTTGGAATACTTTTTGGGCCCTCCTGGTCCCTGCGTACGTTTTTGCCATCAATTATCAAGAATTGTAATAAAATCTTTAAAAAATCACATACAAAATAATCAATAGAAGTTGAAAAATCAACAATTCCAAAGAAACGAAAATTCCCGGGAATTCCCGCTCTATTTCCCGGGATTTCGGGATCGAAAATTTACGGGAATTCCCGGGAATTCCCGTCCCGGGAATTCCCGTGAAAAACTCTAGTTGGCATGCAAGAATACCAAACGTTTTGTTATTAAGCCAGACAAGAAAGTGGCTAACTATCTACTCAGTAGAATAGACTGTCGCAGACTTACTGGCTTAATTACGGGACACAATGCCTGTGCTCGTCATATGACGAGATTAGGTGTCTTATCAGACCCATTATGCGTGGCTTGTCTTGAGGATGATGACACAACTGAACATTATGTATGTTGTTGTCCAGCGTTCTCAAGGGCTAGACTGCGGATATTGGGTTCTGATATTCTGTCTATGGACACGGTCCATGGACTTCCCTTGTCTGATTTTCTCAAGTTTGTGAAAGCAACTGAGAAATTCTGAGCAAGCACTTTTCTTCCTTTTTCTTCTCAACCTTTTATCACCCTTACTTAATCTTTCTTTTCTGGGTACGGTACAATGGACTATTTTAAGTCTGAGCGCCATGGACTTGCCTAAAAATTTACCTATTTTTAGGCTTGTACAACCCACCCTCAACTCAACTCTCAACAATTCATTGGTTAAATATGGAATAGCAGTAGGTAAGTAAAGGAAATTTGCAACCTTAAACTGAATTTAATGTAAATGCCACTGAAATTTTATTTAATTTACGTGACTGTAGTATATAAGAAAGAAATAATACTCTTTCATATTTATTTATGAATTTCATTAGGGTCAGTAGTAGGACATTCACACTAAATCCTTGTGATTTTTAATTAATAACACTGTTCCACAAATTTGAGGAGACTTACAAGGGAAGTCTACCTAGTGTTTTAATTAATAACACTGTTCCACAAATTTGAGGAGACTTACAAGGAAAGTCTACCTAGTGTCACCCTACGATCTTCACGAAATTTGTATGTGATGTTTAAACAATAATGAATTAAACATGTTTATTTTAGCGGGCCAAAATTATTTTGAAGGGTGTCGGTTTTTACAAGAGGAAGTAAAAATCAAAATCAGGGTTGGCAACCAAAATACCGAATAACGGCATTGGCAACGGTATTGGCAGTACATATTTTTTTTATATCGGTAAAGGTAACGGTATTTTCGATTATTTCGGTAACGATAAACCGTTACCGAAACATGGATTTCGGTACATAAATTTAATCAAAATTGTAAAAATTCAAAAAATTTTTAAAAAAATTAAAATTTATTTAATTAAATTAAAACAAGTAAGAGTGTCAAATTCGGCTGTGCAGAATCTTGAATACCCTCCAACACGTTAAAAAATAAAAAAAATGGCAGGGACGTCTTTTTTTTGGGGGGGGGGGTTGCCAGGGTCGTAGGGGGACCCCTTTTTCCCGCTAGTAATGTTGACACATTATATGTTAATGACATTTACGCTTAAAAAATACATTTTACTGTTATTTTTATTTATTTTCCATAACCACGACCCCAAAAGGGGGGGCGGACTGAAAAAATCGAGTTTCCTAATCCCCTTGGTCCAACATCGGGTCTATGAATATAACATGGCATAAAAATTTTACATTTGTTGACCAAAAATTAAAAAAAAAAATCATAAAAAACCGTTTTTAGGGGTTGTTTTAGATCTTCAAGAGAAACTTTTCCCCCTGGTCCGATTTTTCCCATCTTCGAACTTAACCTTACCAGTAAGATAAGAGATATTCTTGCCAGGCTTCATGGGTCTAGCTTTTTTGCCAGACTTCATGGGTCTAGCTCTTTTCGCTAGAATGTCTTAGATTGCATCATGGGTCAATAATATATAATATGTGTTACACACGGAATGACAAAGTGAGTATACCCCCATACTGTGGTTGGAGGGTATAAAAATTGGACGACCGAACTGAAAGATCAAAATTAAGTAATGAACAATTGAGCTTAATAAACGAAAAGACCTTAAAGAGCTGAAATGGACGAACTAGATAAACCGCTCAGCTAAGTGAATAGTTCTACTGAACTAGTTCGTTCGTGAACGACACAGCTCTATTCTATTGTAAATTTCAGAAAGAATCAAATAGAAAGGTTTTGAAAATATCCGTTGAAAATTGCATGTAACTTGCATTTAAGTAAAAGGCACAAATTTAGTTTTTATACAAATACAGTGTGTTTTTACTTTATGCATATTAGGGTGGGGCGATTAGTATGGAAGGAAAAAAATCTTAATGGGCGCTTCGCGTTTCTGATTCTTGGGATTGTACTGAACAAAAAAGTCCACTAGACCAGCGGTTACCAACCTTTTTGGCTCGCGTACCCCTATTTTTAAATTTTGTCAGCCGCGACCCCCTAACGAGTTTTTTGTTTTCGTTAAAAAACTTCTCATATAAATATTAGAGTTACCCCCAGTTTCTGTATGACGAACGAACGACGAACGTCAAAAATCTGCATGTATTTTGTTATTGTAACAAAAACAAAATGCATGTAAATTTTTGACGTTCGTCTATCGTTCGTCATACAGAAACTGGGGGTTAATTTTGAAATTTTTGGTCTGTGGGTATTATATTTTTTTTTTAAGGCTTTAGGGGAGATCAAAACAATGGTGGTATTTTTTGAGAAAAATTTTCACTCCTTGGGGTGGTTCAACGCATCTGATAACGCGGATTTTGAGCTGACAGCTGAAAATATTGCAAATCAGATTTCACCAGTCGATGCTACACCAAAATTTAAAACAACGGACGTTTTTTGAACTCTTAAAAAAGGTTCCAAAAACACATCACAGAGGGCTGAAATATAAAGTTTTTGATTTTTTTAAAATTATTTTTTTTTAATCAAGGGTAAATCAACAATTCTAAATTTCCACTCTATCAGAAACCGTCTCAAAGATGCCCAAAAACTCGTTTTTTGAGAACTTTGACATACATTTTCTCAAAAACCTGACATCTTAGAAAAATTTGGGAACCATATCAGCATCGAAAGGTTAATCGAAAACAAGTGGTTAGATCTCAAAATATCGCAAAAAATGGTCTCTAAATTGCACAAAATTACGTTTTTTTTTAACTTTGACCTCAACTTTCTTAAAAATCTGACGTTATGGAAAACTTTGGAAGCCAGATGCGGAACCAGCATTGAAAGGTCAATCTAAAACAAATGTCCAAATTACTAAAATTTTGCGTACCCCCGCGGATAGTTTCGCGTACCCCCTAGAGGTACGCGTACCATAGGTTGGTAACCGCTGCACTAGACCATACGTCTACGGTAAAAATCGAGCTTCCAATTTTTGACTTGCAGTTTTGTCTTAGACTTTATTTTTTTGGAAAATTTGCAAATTTTTTTGGGCTCATATTTCGTAAACTATTTAAAATTTTGACTTATTTTTAAAAGTAAAGTTGTAGCTATTATCTCTAGCTACAATTTCTCTGAACACATGACTTAGAAAAAAATGTAGAAAATTCACCACTTTTTGTCACGTTTTTTTTGGATATTTTGGCCTATAACAGCCAAACCATTGAGATTTTTGATCCAATACTTAGGCAAAAATTGTAGCCAAGACAATTGTTAAGAACTCTCTATTACATCGCAAAAGCATTGGAACGCTCCTTCAGGCAGTCTTGGCCTTATAAATTTTTGCACTTTTGCACTTTCACAAGGCCAAAACTGCCTATTGTATAGAGAATTGATAAAGAACCTGTATGGTATGAATTATGTAACAAACTTTAAAGGTGTGAATAGTTCTATTGAAATATATTGTATGTAAAGAATACAGCCTAATTTATCATGCAATCTGTCTTGCAGTCCCTCAGGCACATCCATTTGTCCCTTTCTGTTAAGTGTCACTTGTGGAACAAAGCCGTGGATTCCTGTATGGTGGTTTCCAGTCTTGCAAGCTTATCAAACATTTGATGTCACTTATTTTATCAAACATTTGATGTCACTCACATGCATTTCGACAACCATAATGGACGGGCAACATAATATAATTGATAACTTTATCATAACATAATTGTAGGGATCATTTTGTGATCTTCGTACATACACTCAAAAAATTATGTAATTAACTGTTTGTAGTTTATTTAAAAAGTTTGACGTTCTGTCATTTTTAAAAGAAAACCCATTTGTCTAATGTTAATTTTTTTCAAATGACTATTTTTATTCTTTGTTTCAAAAATAACAACATAAAAAATAAAGACTTTCATTAGCATTCAATTTTTAAATTCATTTATTTTTGTTCTGTAAGTAAAAATAAGTGAATCTTCTGTAAGTTTTAATGATTTGTGTACGTTAATTTATTTTAATTGTTGCACTTGTTTAAAGAGAAATCCTTAGTTTTTATTTTTTGTAGAAAAAAAATTCAAAAAATTAATTTTAGAAATGGGTAGAGTGTCTGGCCAGAATGTAGTTGATTGCGGGATCGATTCCCCAACATTTTATCAAAAAAATTTTTAAATATAATTCGATAAAAAAATTGTAAAAATAAAAACATTCAAAATTAATGATTTCCTAGATAATTTTTTTTGAATATGTTGTAGTGTTTATTAACCGGTTAACCGAAAAACCGGTTTTTTCCCAAAATTTCAGTTTTTTTGCAAACCGGTTAACGGAAATTAAAAAATTCCGGTGCACCGAAAACCGGTTTTTTTCTGTCGGTTAACCGGTTTTTTTTTTAAATATATTCAAATGGAATATTTTTCAAATATTAAGGGCTTGCACTTATTTTTATGATATTTTCAAAATTTCATTAAAAAGACCTTGAAAATCCGTGAGAAAGGAAGTCTAAAATACTTTTTGTCTTCAAGAAACAATTTTCCAAATAGGAATTTTAATCTGGTAAATATTTGAATTATCCCCGTTATAACCGTTTTTTGGACAGTTTCATTGAAAACTTAATAAGTGACTGTTAACCAGGTACTAAAATTCTTATTAATGGAGAAAATGTCAATAAAAGAACATTAATATAAAATACGGACTACAATTTATAACGAATTGATGTATTTGTTTTTTAAATAAAACCAATAAAAATTAAAATAAAGCTCCGGTGAATATAGGAAAATAAAGCACCGTATTTAAATACCGCTATTTTAACAGGATAACAGTTGCTAACTTTGCTGAAAGAAACAAATATGTTAACTTTAGTTACATTCGATTTTTTATTTAATAAAAATTAGCAATTTTAAAGTATTTTTTGGGTTTGCCAGTTAAAGAAAAAAAACCGGTTAACCGGTTTTTTCATTCCGGTTTAACCGAGAAAACCGGTTAACCGAAAAAGCTGAATTTCGGTTAACCGAGAAACCGGTTTTCCAAAATGCCGGTTTTTTATAAACACTAATATGTTGGTAAAAGTCACAACAATCATTAATATTTATTGTTTCGTAGGTTATTTTTTCGAATTTGTTGGTAAAAAAAATGAAAAAGAAGTTATTTTTGAATGTTCAATAAAAAATAAATGTTGATGTTTGTTAAAACAAATGAATAATTACTGGGACTGTTTTCAAGTTTTTTATCACTTGTTTTAAATATGTTTTTTATTTGGTTTTGCCTACAAAATATTTTGAGTGTAGTATGATACCAAATTGTTATTTTATAATTGTTGATGATCATCGTATGATTGCCACAATCATACATATACTATATATGATCAAATGGATTAACCGTACTATGTTGCCCCTTCATTATGGGTGATTTGGGCGGCTGCCATCATGTTCCCAACATTGTTTTTCTCTTTGTGTGGATTATGAAAACTGTACGATATGCGGTACCTGGTGATAGCTTGTAAATGAGACACAAATTTGTTTACAAAAAGGAACCTACGAAGTTTTAAAGGATTACTTTTTTGTACATTAAGAATATTATGTCATTAACTGTTTGTAGTTTATTTAAAAAGATTAACGTTTTGTTGCTGTTTAAAGAAAAATCATTTGTTTAATGTTAATTTTTTATAAATGACTCTTTCTGTTCTATGTTTCAAAAATAACACTATAAAAAATAAAGACTTTCATTAGCATTCAATTTTTAAAGTCATTTATTTTTGTTCTGTAATTTAAAATTAATAATTCTTCTTTAATTTTTAATGATTTGTGAACGTAATTTCTTTTACAAATTGTTGTAATTTTTTTAAAGAAAATCATTAGTTTTTACCTATTTGTTTGGGTTATTTTTTTGGTAAAAAAAAAAAAATATTTATAGAAATATAAAAACATGTTTGTATCAAGTGACTTTGGCACGATGGGTAGAGTGTCTGGCCAGAATATTGATAGCGGAATCGATTCCCCAAAATTTTATTAAACATTTTTTAAAATATAATTATTTAGAAAAATTTTAAAAATAAACTACGAAATCATTAATTTTTAATGTTTTCGTAGGTTTTTTTGAATTTGTTGGTAAAAAAATGAAAGTGACGTTATTTTTTTAAGTTATTTATTTTCGAAAATTTAAGTAACAGTAAAAAACAATTGAATAATTACTGGGATGGTTTTCAATTGTTTTATCACTTCTTGTAAATATGTTTTTCATTTGTTTTTGCCTACAAAATATTTTGAGTGTAATTATTTTCCTTAATACTTGTACTTGTCCTATTATGCCAACGCTGTATGGAAAATAAAAGAGGGGGATTTCTGTTAATTTTTCCATTTTTTTAATTTGGCCATATAAAGAAAAGCGATATGAATAATGTCCATTCAAAACTTTATCCTTTAATATCCTTTAAAAATTTTATCAAAATCTTTTGAAAAAAAAAATATATTAGGGCCCCTTATAAAAACCAACACATGCAAAAATTTATTTCTTCTAGATTTATTGGTTTAGTGACAACAAACGTTTTAACTAGTGCCTACAGTCAGTACCGTAATACCGGTATTCACGGTTTTGGGTATTACCGGGAAATGGTACCGGTTTCCCGGGTTTTGAATTATTGCCGGTATTCCTGGGAATACCAGTATTCCAGGTTTCGGTTCTGACGGTTTTACCGGTATTCCCGGAACTAACGGTATGTATATTTTGTAAAATTTTGTACAATTAAAATTTTTTCCCCGCTTTTACAAAGAAAAAAATAAAAAACATGTGAAAAACACCATATCAAGGGCCTATATTCCAAACCCTCTATCTTCCATTTTCACGAAAATGACTTTTTGATGGAAAAATATTCAGTAAAACGGCCCTCATCTATGGTGTAAAATTCAGAACAAAAATATTTTTTTCTGCTATTTTATTTGCATTTTTCTGAATGCAAAACCCTCTACCTTTTCAAATAATTAATTTAAAAATATTTTTTTTTTAAATAACTTCATCATGCATTAACCCTTTCCGTGGATTTGTCGAATATATTCGACATTACAATGTTCTCTGTTTCTATACGATTTTGGAGTATAATAATAAACAGTTTGGTATAATTATTGTTTAATGATAAAAAAGACATGTTTTTAATTTGTTTACTATTTTTTACATAACATACTCAACAGTTTGTCAACTTTTGAGACGAATTCGGTAAAAAAAATAATTTTTGTCTTAAAAATCCTCACCTGTGGACCAAACCCGCGATTTCTGAGTTTTTTATAAGACGTTATCTATCTATATATGGGGGTTTTCGTGTCAACTTACACAACTTTTGAAACCGATGTCTTCCGATCGGAATGAAATTTTCACCAAGGTTAGTCCTATTGGATAGTAGTTCAGACACAATTTTTCAACGAGATCGGTCAAGAACTCTCTGAGTTAGAGGGGGTCGAAATTTGACATTTTGGCCAAAGAGGTGTTGATTCTCATCCATGTAACTTCTTACCTATTGTTTTTATCAAAATGTGTTCCAAAGGGTTTAGATAGCTATTTCTTCAGTCTTTCGAAAAAAATTATAAAAAAAATAAAAAAA
The DNA here is from genome assembly GCA_963921195.1 of Pegoplata infirma. Classification (NCBI taxonomy): domain Eukaryota; kingdom Metazoa; phylum Arthropoda; class Insecta; order Diptera; family Anthomyiidae; genus Pegoplata; species Pegoplata infirma. The sequence goes on along the minus strand of OY992540.1, from coordinate 168,362,340 downwards.
AATTTTTTGATTTTTTTTTTTAAAAATCCAAAACTTTTTTGACTTTTTCCTCAAATTGGGCCCTTTTTTTTTTGATTCAAAAGAAAGCTTAGGTGATTTCCTTTAAAAGCTATGGGGTCGCTTAGTGGGATGCGAGTGGGATATCTATGAAGTTTTTTTTTTTAACTTTGGAACACAAAAAGTGGTTCTTCAATTTGCACTATTAGGCGTGGGATAGCTCACTAGTTTTCGACTTCGATCCGGGACACCCTCTAATTTTGATAGGTTCAAAAAAGAAAGCACGAGCCAAAAAATGAGGGCGGTGGGTTGGGGCCATATGGCCCCTCATCGGGGTCAAAGTTAAGCGTAAAGAGGTAAAAATCCTCAAAAATCCCCAAAAACTCCCCTAGAAACGCCCCTGGAGGGGTGCAATGTGAGACCGACCTCCAATAATTTTCTGTTCCTAACATTTTTCTTGAACATACCTTACCCCTATTTCCACTTCCTAAGGGGGCTCCCATACAAAACATTTTTAAAAAATTTGATCCTACCATTCTAACTTACCCTAAAGTGCCCCTAGTGGGGCCAAATGTATGACCGACCTCCATTATTTTATTAATTCCAACATTTTTTGCAAACATACCTACAATGTATCTTTAACCCTTAAGGTGGTCCCCATACATTTCTTTTATTTTTTATAAATTTGTTTTATTAAACCAGCTTCTACCGCTTCTACCGTGCCTCCTAGAGGCAAAATTACTACCAACCCCCATTATTTTTTAGTAATAACATTTTATCCGAACATTATAACACCCTATCTCCACTCCTTAAGGGGCTCCCATACATTATAAAAACATGTATTTTTAAAAACTAATAAAAACAATGTATGGCGACCCCCTTAAGAGTTGAAAATAGGTAAATTCTGAGAAAATGTTGGAGTTGAAAAAATATTGGGGGTCGGTCATACATTTTACTTCTCTAGGGGCACCCTATGTACAGTAGGAGCAAATTTTATAAAAATATCATTTTGTATAGGAGCCCCCTTAGGAAGTCGAAATAGAGATTAGGTATATTCAAGAAAAATATTGGGGGCAGAAAATTAATGGAGTTCGGTCTCACATTGCACCCCTCCATGGGCAGTTCTAGGGCAGTTGTGGGGCTTTTTGAGGATTTTAACCTCTTTACGCCCAATTTTGACCCCAATGAGGAGCCATATGGCCCAACCCCACCGCCCTTATTTTTTGGCTCACGCTTTCTTTTTTGAACCTATCAAAATTAGAGGGTGTCCCGGAAATCGAAAACCGGTGAGCCATCCCACGCCTAATAGTGCAAATTGAAGAACCGTTTTTTGTGTTCCAAAGTTAAAAAAAAAATTTCATCTCGCATCCCACTAAGCGACCCCATAGCTCTTAAAGGAAAAGACCTAAAAAAGGGCCCAATTTGAGGAAAAGTCAAAAAAGTTTTAGATTTTTAAGAAAAAAAATCAAAATTTTTTTTTTTATTTTTTTTATAATTTTTTTTCGAAAGATTGAAGAAATAGCTATCTAAACTGTTTGGAACACATTTTGCTAAAAACAATAGGTAAGAAGTTACATGGATGAGAATAAACACTTCTTTTGCCAAAATGCCAAATTTCGACCTCCTCTAACTCAAAGAGTCCTTGACCGATCTCGTTTAAAAATTGTGTCTGAACTACTATCCAATAGGACTAACCTTGGTGGAAATTTCATCCCGATCGGAAGATATCGGTTTCAAAAGTTGTATCAGTTGACACGAAAACCCCCATATATAAAAATGGATGTATGTATGTGCCCAGCAAAAATTGGCATTACTAGTAATGGGTTTTGTAATCCGAAACAGATGTTAATAAATAGTTACTTATTGAATGAAACACTAATTATTTTAACAAGGGCGTGAGACAAAAATAACTAGTGAAGAGTATGGAGATAAATAAGTAGTTACTGCCTCGGATTACAAATAAGGAGTAAAAACCCATTACCAATAAGAAGTAAAATAATTAGTTAATTAAAAATTTTGAAATGTAACTTGTTTTTACAAAAACTTAAAAATTGCGTAATTTTTATTAAGTTTTTAAGTACTTTTTAAGTTAATTGAATTGTAAAGATTAAACACTGCAAGTGCAAGAAAATATTATTACTTAGAGGTGCTTTTATAACATATTACTGAAAAGTAGTTACTTTTGGGCTTAAAATAATGTTAATGGTAATGGGTACTCATTATAAATAATGTACTTGGTAATGATTACTTTTCACAACTCATTACCATATTTTTGCTGGGTGGGTATGTATGTTCCATATGGACTCGAAAACGGCTGGATGAAATTTTCAGGGAATATTCAGAGTAGCCCAGGGAGTAACACTGTGCGATGAGATGTTTGATTTTTTGCGTGTGGGCGGAGGGGCGTGGCAAAATGTATTTTTTACATTGCACCACTAATGGCATCTATATATAAAAAACGGATGGACCGATTTTGATAAAAATCGGATAGTACTAAGCGAGTACTAACCATATGCCAAATAAGAGCGTGATCGGACAAATGGGCGTAAAATAGCATACTTTTTGCCAGTGGGTGGAGGGGTGGGCAAAATCGAATTTTTACATTGCACCACTAATGACATCTATATATAAAAAACGTATGTACCGATTTTGATGAAATTTAAACCAACGATAGTACTAACCAAGTACTAACTATGTACTATGTAGAGCGTGATCGGACAAATGGGCGTAAAATGCCATGCCCCTTTGTATTGAATTGAATGTTATTTCTGCATGCTCCGCAATAACGCAAAAACTGTTGATTCGATTTTAATTAAATTTTCAGCACTGATAGTGTTAACTGAGTGCGGAACTATAGGCCATGTTATACTACGATTGGAAAAAGGGGCGTAAAATGCCACGACCCTTTGTACTATACTGGACGTTGGCTGCCTGTTTCGCAATCACGCAAAAACAGCCGAACCGATTCTCTTGACATTTTCACAATATATGTATACTGCTAACCAAGTGCGCATGTAGGTCATATAAGATCGTTATTGGAAAAAGGGATCAAAATTGCAACGCCCTTTGTACTGCACCGACCACGATTGAACAAAGAGGCGTAAATTGTCACGCCCCTTTGTTTTATACTGAACGTTATATCTGCCTGTTTTGAAATCACACAAAAACGGATAAGCCGAATCTGTCACTGCCGATAAAACTAACCGAGCGGGAACTGTAGGTCATATGTGGAGCGCGATTCGGCAAAAGGGTATAAAATGTCACCCTCGTTTTTCATAAATAAAATGTATTTCTTCCTCTTTCGCAATCATACAAAAACGGCAAAACTGATATCAATGAAATTTGCAGATACGCCCCTTTGTACTATACTTAACATTATGACTATTTCGAAATCACGCAAAAACGGCTAAACCGATATTGTTAAGATTTCTCTATAGATTGTGCTAACCGAGGGTGGAACCAAAGGTTACTAGCTGGACCCGAACCCGTGCTTTAATTTTGTCCGACACTATATTTAAATTAAGATGCAAATAAAACATTTTTTTTAGGGCCAGCAACGCGGACCGGGTATAGCTAGTCATTAATAAATTACGTTAAAAATTTACCGATGTCGTGTATGAAATCATAATATTAAAATTCAAAACCCTCTATCTGATTATTTTCATTCATGTACTTAATATTTTTGACAAAAAAACCCTCTATCTATCCTCTAAAACCCCCAATAGTGCAAAATTTTGAAAACGAATCATATGTGAGACTCAGTAGTTGATTTAAAAAAATATTGTAAAATATCGAATTTTAATTACTCTAACAATACGCGAATTAAACAGTTTTTTGGCTCTCCTGGAAAATTGTGTTTTTTTTTTTATAGAGGGTTTTGAATATAGGCCCTCGATATCCATTTTTTTTTATGAATTTAAGAAAAAAATAGTTACATGGTTTTTAAATAATTTTACAAACAGAATTAAATATTTCTGAAATACTGATTAAATCTTATTGTAATTTAAATATTTTATGGTATATTTTTTGAGAAACGGTAACAGGATCAGAACCGGGAATACCGATATTTCTCAACACTATTTTCAAATCTCCAATTAAAATTTTTTTTTTTTTTTTTGTTAAAGAAATTTTAAAAAATCGACTATTGGAGTTTAAGGATTTGTTAAGCACATATTAAGGAATAAAAACCCCAAAAATTGTAGGCTTTGCTGTTTTCATTTGGCTATTACAGTAATGTAATTTCGGCGGATTTCGGAAAAGTAGTGATTTTTGGCCTTTTTTTTTTAGCTTTTTTTTTCTTTTTTTTGGTTTTTTTTACAAACTTCATATGTTTTGGACCGAATTATATCAACACGAGATAGAATACTTCAATTCGCAAAATTAGGGCGAAATTGAATTCAAACTTAACTCAAAATAACAAAAAAATTGAGAAAATTACAAAAAAGTCACATTTTCCCCATATAATCCGTTTTTCAAACTTCAGGGCCGATGCGGCACGCCTTACTCACATCCGATTACCCTATAATTTTGTAAAACATATTTTTACTCTCAAATGCATATTTATAGGGGGAGTAACGGTCAATATTTTACAACTTCATTTTTTGGAGCACCCTAATGGTCATATTACATACTACCTTGAGAATATGCGTCTAAAACTATAATCTAAATAGATTAAAACTTCATTTACCGTTTTCTATTTCCTGATCCCTTTGCTTTCAAAATGACTTTAAATTTTAAGAGGATTAAATTTTTCTACTTATTACATTTTTTTAATATTTGTACTTGGCCTAGGATGCCACTATAGACGGCAAATGAAAGAAGGGGATATCTGTTTTTTTAACAATTTTTTATTTTCCATATCATTAACAATTAATGTGAACTGAAGGCTAAAATTTAGAGAGCAGATTAAAAAATAAAATAAAAAAAATCCATAAATTAGCCACTACTAATATCTCTTTAATTTGACATTAATAGTTGCATCCTAGGACAAGTACAAATATTAAAAAAAAAAACATGGAAAAATATAATCCCCTGAAATTTTTATGTCCTTTTAAAAGGAAACAATATCAGGAAATAAAAAACTGTAATTGTAGTTTTACTACTTTTGACTTTTTGTGTCTAGTTTCAAACGTTTATTATCCGGTTCGTGTTTAACGACTTTTTTCTTTTTATCAGACGGTTTAATATTTTAACTCCAATCTGACCTTTTTTAGGCTATTAGTATACGATTAATTAGTTTGATTAATTGGCATTTAAATTTATTAATTATTTAAATTTATTTAATCGATTAATAGACCTTGCTTACGATCTTTTAATTTTTTTTGAGCGAATGATTTGTTGTTTTATTAAATAAATGTTCTCTTTCTTATATTTGATTAACTTATTAACAAATTTCAAACATTTGTATTTTTCTAACGAGATAAAATTTAAATATTATTTCCATTACATATTTAAACGTTATCTATATATGATCCCAGTTGGAAAATTTTCAAAACTAAACTTTTTTTGCCCTCAAATTATGGTAATCTAAAAAGATCTTACCCAGTGAAAAATGTTCAAATGTGAATCATATATATTTCACATATGATTACATATATGAACATTAGAGTGTCCCTTATTTTGGAAATGTTGGAAATCTTGAGACGGTACCCGCTCATTTTTTTCCTTTTGACTTAAAAATAACTCAGGAAAAATTTTACGCCCCTAGGACCACGCCTTCCCTACGCGACGGGCCCTTAAAGAGCGGGGCCTAAAAAATCATTTTTCCATACAAACCAAAAAATTTTTTTTTTGATTTTTAATTTTTTTGTTATTATTTATTATATTACTTGGTTTGCTTATTCACAACAAAAAATTTGATTTTGGTGGGATAAGTCTTTCAGCGCTAAAAAATTTTTCGCAAAAAAAAATTTTGAGCCGCCGGGGTCCTACAGTAAAAAATTTTTAAAAAATATTTTTTTTTAGTTTTGACCAGCAACGGTTTTAGCTGCTATGTTGCTTTAAATGATATATATTCATAAAAAAATATTTTTTGTATCTGTGACATCTTAATCGTGTTCTAAAAAAGGGTAAAAAATGCATTGATGATTTTTTTCGATACACGATAAAAATGTCACAAATATGAATAATATTTTTTTGGAATATATATCATTAAAAACAACATAAAAACTAAAACCATTGCTTTTCAAAACTAAAAAAAAATATTTTTTAAAAATTTTTTACCGTAGGATTCCTACGGCTCAAAATTTTTTTTTTCGAAAAAGATAAAGATGTCACAGATATGAATAATTTTTTTTTTGGAATATATATCATTTAAAGCAACATAGCAGCTAAAACCGTTGCTGGTCAAAACTAAAAAAAAATATTTTTTAAAAATTTTTTACTGTAGGACCCCGGCCGCCCAAATTTTTTTTTTGCGAAAAATTTTTTAGCGCTGAAAGACTTATCCCTCCAAAATCAAATTTTTTGTCGTGAATAAGCAAACCAAGTAATATAATAATTAATAACAAAAAAATTAAAAATCAAAAAAAAAATTTTTTGGTTTGTATGGAAAAATGATTTTTTAGGCCCCGCTCTTTAAGGCCCCGTCGCGTAGGGAAGGCGTGGTCCTAGGGGCGTAAAATTTTTCCTGAGTTATTTTTAAGTCAAAAGGAAAAAAATGAGCGGGTACCGTCTCAAGATTTCCAACATTTCCAAAATAAGGGACACTCTAATGAACATATATATTTAATATATGAGCATATACAAAAATTGGCGGCATGTGGACAGACATATATGAAACATATATGAACACATATGCACATATATGAACCCATGCCATATATGTACACATGCCGCCAATTTTCGCATGTGTAACATATATTTACATATATGAACATACATGTCCATATTTGGACCACATATGATTCATATATGAACATTTTTCACCGGGTAATTTAAAATATTTTTGTATACCCTCCAACTAGAAATGGGCACATGAGCAAATTAGAGCGTGATTCACGCGTGATCACGCATGAGTGTGACTGAATTCAATTTTAATCACGTGATTGTGAGTGTGTGTGGAGAAAAAAATTGCGTGAGTGAGTATGAGTTTTGCGTGAGTGAGTGTGCGTAAGTCGGTTTTTTGCGTGATTTATTTACTTTCATATTTCCTTTTGTACAAAAAAAAAAAACAACAAAAAAATTGTAAAATTTGGCTTAATTTAAGATTTCGTTCTGAAAAAAGCAAGGACCCAAAATAACTATTATGGACATTTTTGATTTCCAAAAAATTGCGCATTTTTAATAGTTATTTATAAAAATTGAAAATAATAATTATCAACAAAATAACTATTAAATAACTATTATTTTATAATAGTTATTTTGTATCCTTTGTAGGTGCAAATGAAGTGATATCCTTTTTTGGAAGGATATTTTAAGAAACTAAATAATTCGTTAAAAAACTTACTTTTTTGCAAATAATAAAGTGACCATGGCCCGATTTATAAAAATTACTTAGGTCCATAACTATTATTTTACAATAAAAAAAATATTAATTAGGAATTAATAGTTATCCATAAGAAATAAAATAAAAATTGACCTATAATAGTTATGACATAAGTAATTCACCATAAAACTTATAATAGTTATGTCCTTGGAAAAAAGCAAAAAAAATGGAAAATTTCGCTGAACTTTAAATTTTGCTGAAAATTTTGAAAGATTTTTGAAATTTTAGTTTTTTATTTTTTTTTTTGCATGAGTGCCCAGCAGAAATTTTGCTGAACGTTCAGCAGCTTTTGGAAGGGGAACTTGAGTAAAGGAGCGCATCCAATTGCGCTGAATTCATGCATGATTCTCTAAGGCGATGTCCCACTTTAGAGCGCTAGTTGGATACACAGAAACAGCGCTCTTTAGATGCACTGAAATCACGTGTCTTTAGAGCGCTGATTTAAGCAGAATAAAGATGCTGTAAATTCATGTATCTTTTTAGCGCTGATTTAAGCAGATTAAAGATGCAGTGAATTCATGTATCTTTGTAGAGCTGATTTAAGCAGAATAAAGATGCTGTAAATTCATGTATCTTTTTATCGCTGATTTTGTAATAAAATTTGTATTTTCTAAAATCAAAGTTCTAAAATTAAAATGTAAAAATGAGATAAAAAACAAAAAATTTTCCAATAAATGAAAAAATATTCAAAAGAACTTATAACAAATGTATCTTAGTTTTTCTGTTTTTTCGTGATTAGAGTTTGTGTTTAATCCAAATCGGTTTATTCATCGAAATAACAAATAAGCATTGGCTGTTTTTTGGTTGGCCTATTTATCATCATTTAAAATGTGTTAAAGGCCTCTGTTATGTCTTTCAAAACTTTTCAAATCACATGATATTTTTCGAATCACATGAAATCGAGTTTGGTGTTTGTTTACGGGTTCATTCAAAGTCAGACAAGGAAAAACAATAAAATTTAAAATTCGTTATTGATAAAATTCAATTTTGAATTTTTCAAAAAATTCAAGAAAGAATTTTAAATATAATTCTTAAAAATTTTATTTTAAATTCTTAGAAGAAATAAAATCCAAAAAATTTTATTTAATATTCTTTAAAGAATTTTATTAATAAAAAAAAGAATTGTATTTCCATAATAACAAATATATTTTGAACAAATAAATATTCAAACCAAAAGTAAAATAAAATTAAACCAAAAATAAAATTCAAAAATAAAATTCAAACCAAAAATAAAATTCTTTTTTTTTTTGAGAATTTTATTTTTGGAAATAATAAAATTCAAATGTTTTTGAGAATTTTATTTAAACAAAAATTTTATTTCAAATACCTTATGAATTTTGAATAAAATTCGAATTTTTTCCTTGTCTGTTCAAAGTTTAAATCAAATAACTAAAATTTAAAAAAATATAACAAAAAAATTCATTCGTTTTACTTTACAAAACTTTATTTATGTGAAACAAAATGAAAAAAAAAATCGGAAGTGAACATCAAAAAAATATCGGAAATTTTCATTTTCACATTTTTTATGGGATTTTTTTTGGGAACAGCGGTCAAAGATGCTATGATTGAAGCGCTCTTTGCAGCGCTGATTAATGCGCAATAATGATGCAGTCAAATCATGTGTCTTTGTCTAAAACTAATGTTTTTTTATTCAAAAAGTGTTAAAAATATTAAAAAGGAAAGCAAGTGTGAAATTTTATCAAAAAATAATTACACATTATAAGTTTTATATAAAAAATCTTAAAAAAAAATAAAATTTTTTCCCCTTCCTTTTACTGCATCCCTAAGAGCGCTCTTTGGATGCGCTACGGTATGCTATAAACAGATGCTGTGTCGCCAAAATCTCGATTTATTTCTGCTGGGTGATTGTGCGTGAGTCGATTTTTTGCGTGAGTTTGCGTGATTTATTTACTTTCATATTTCCCATTGTACCAAAAAAAACACAACAAAAATTTTTTTTAAAATTTGGCTTAAATAAAGATTTCGTTCTAAAAAAAGCAAAAAAAAAAATAAAATTTCGCTGAACTTTAAATTTTGAAAGATTTTTGAAATTTTAGTTTTTGAATTTTTTTGGTATTAATAACAGTTTCGTGAGTGTAAGTCAACGTGAGTGTGAGTGAAGCTTTCGTGAGTGCACGTGAGTGTGAGTTGTATTAAATTTACTCACGTGATTGTGAGTGAGTGTGAGTACAAAAAATATGGTAGTGATTCAAAAATTCCTGTCGTAAGCGTGAGTGTGAGTCAAAACTCACTCACGCGCCCATCTCTACCTCCAACTCACTTTTTCTTTCCGTGTGTAACGTATCGAAAAATCGGTCGTAGATCCCAAATAGTAAATATATATATTTTTGATCCATACACACAAAAAAAAACTTTGTCAAATTACTAGAAAAAGTCTCGTAATCCCATTTTACCAATATTTGACAGTTTTCCTTGTTTTGTAACAAAAAATTTTCGAAGGAAATTTAATTTTTTTTTGTAATTTTAAAATTTTTTTTTTGTAATTTTACAAATTTCTCAGGTTTTTTTACAAAAAAAAAAATCAAGTAAATTTACGAGAATTCCTTTTAAGTTTTATTGTACCAAAAAAAGTTGTAAAATTACAATTTTATTGGTAAAAAACTTATTGGTAAAAAACTAGGAAATCTCGTAAAATAGGAGGTAGCAAAAAATCTAGTAAAGTTACAAAACTTCCTTGTAAGTTTTATCGCGTCAAAGAAATTGTAAATTTACAATTTTATTGGTAAAAAGTTTGTAAAATTACAAAATTATTGGCAAAAAACTTGTAAAATTACAAGGAATTCTTGACAACATTAGGTAGCAAAAAAAAAAAAGTTACAAGCTCCTTTTGTCATTTCACAAGGCTTTTTTTGAGTGTAATAGATTCTAAGACTTTCTATGAATGTCCGTCCGTCCGTCAGTCTGTTGAAAGCCCGATGTAGTCCAAAAAAATAGCTACCGTCCTGAAGGTTGGTACAAATATGTAATATTGTCCAAGATGGGCAAAAAATGGGCAAAATCGGTCCAGGGAGAAAAAGTTTCCCCTTGAAGAAGCAACCCAACCTCTAACAAAAAGAACTAACCCAAAATCTAACAAACAATATAAAAAATCATGACTCAGTCATAAATTTTGGAAGTACACTCAAAAAAAAAGTGAACTAAAATCTGGGAAAACTAACTCAGTTTTGAGAAAAATAGGGAATGATTTGGCTCCAAAGATTTTTTTTTCTTGGTTTTAGTTCATAATTTTCCCAAAAATAAGGAAAACAAAGTTATTTAATTTTAAGCCAATTTTAACTAGAAAATGGGAAAAATTATACTTCACATTTTAGAAATAGATTGGGTCTAGACCCTGGACCCATGGGTTCGGACCCCATTTAACTCGAGACCCCGTTGGGTCCTTTAAGGTTCCCCATAGATTTTGAACCAAAACTTGTGTCCGTTTCGCTCTAACTTGCTTAGTTTTTGAGATACGGTATTAAGGGGCCTGATAGGGTCTTGAGAATCTTAGAAACCGGATAACTCAAAAACTATTAATCGGAGAGCTTTCGGGTATTTTGCGGAAGTGTTCTACGAGTCAAGAGCTACAATGCCGTTGGACCTTTTCTCGTGTTGGCAGTATTTACCGAGATATGTCCATATATAAAATCTCGGGAATTTCAAATTTTAGATCTAAAATTAGGGTCTTGAGACCCCGACAGATATGCAGAGCTAGGCTATTCCATATTGTTGTGTGTAGTCTTTCTTTTGAAAATTTCATCCGTTTCGTTCTATCTCGCTTAGTTTTCGAGATATCGCCATTTTGAATTTTTAACTAAATTCTAAGAAGTTATTCACTAAATTCTCAGAAGTCATTAACTAAATTCTAAGAAGTACACTTTCTCAATTCAAAAAAGAGAAATACGATGATGTTTTGTTTAGTAAATTTTAACTAAACTTGAACTAAATTGTTTTCTAAGAAATATGTCTTAAAAATAAAGATACGATTGTTAGATTTTCCACAAATCTTTGGCAGTAAGAATTTTTTTCCTAATATTAAAAAAATCCATTTAAAGAGAACTATGAACTTATTATAAGTAAATGAACTAAAATTTTTTCCTCATAGTTAAGAAAATTTCTCATTTTTAAGTTAAATTTAACTTAATTTTAGGAAAATTCATGATAAATTTTCAAAGACATTTTTTCCTTAATTTTAGTAAGTGTAATTCTTAGATTTTAGTTAATGACTTCTGAGAATTTAGTAAATAACTTCTTAGAATTAAGTTAAAAATTCAAAATGGCGATATCTCGAAAACTAAGAGAAATAGAGCGAAACGGATGAAATTTTCAAACAGACTACAAAAAAAAATATGGAATAGCCTAGCTCTGCATATCTGTTGGGGTCTCAAGGCCCTAATTTCAGATCTAAAATTTTAAATTCCCGAGATTTTATATAAGCACATATCTCGGTAAATACTGCCAACACGAGAAAAGGTCCAACGGCATTTTTGTAGCTCTTGACTCGTAGAACACTTCCGCAAAATACCCGAAAGCCTTCCGATTATTAGTTTTTGAGTTATCCGGTTTTTATGATTCTCAAGACCCTATCAGGCCCCTTATTACTGTATCTCGAAAACTAAGCAAGTTAGAGCGAAACGGACACAAGTTTTGGTTCAAAATCTATGTCTCGAGTTAAATGGGGTCCGAACCCATGGGTCCAGGGTCTAGACCCAATCTATTTCTAAAATGTGAAGTATAACTTTTCCCATTTTCTAGATAAAATTGGCTTAAAATTAAATAACTTTGTTTTTCTTATTTTTGGGAAAATTATGAACTAAAACTAAGAAAAAAAAATCTTTGGATCCAAATCATTCCCTCTTTTTCTCAAAATTGAGTTAATTTTCCCAGATTTTAGTTCACTTTTTTTTGAGTGCAGTATCAGGTAAAACCGTATTTGGAGGAAAATAACTTATTAAAAGATAATAGCTGTTCCAACGGTTAAAACGACAAATCAAATGAGATATACATCTCAAAGAGCAATGTTTTAACTTTGCCCTTGACTTATTTTAAAGTCGTCAGCACATCGGGTTCATCCGCAATGAGTTGTCAAATATGTTTAAAACGCGACTTTTTTGAGTTTCAAATTTTTCGAAAACCCAATGTAATGGAAAAGTTTGGAGACCGGATTTGTGACCAGAAGAATAATTGAAATCATGTTCATGAGGTCGCGTTCCATTCGCATCCATTTTTTGTTTTATGATTTGAAGCGGAAAAATAGTTTTTGGGGAATAAGAAAGACATCATTAAAAGACAATTGACCAAATAAGTTCAGCATCCTCAATAGCTATGTAAGATTCACAATCGACTTAATTTTAAGTCGCTATCACATCGGGTTTATTTGCTATCAGTTGTCAAAAATGCCCAAAATTGCGATTTCTTTTAACATTGACCTAAATTTTCTCACAAACCTAATGTGATGGAAAAGTTTTGAGACCAGATTTGTGATCACTAGAATAATTGGTATTAACAGTGTAAAGTCGAGTTCCAGTCGTATGAAGTTTTATTTTTTAAATGTTCAGCAGTGTTAGAAAAAAAAATCTATACAAAAAGTACTTCGTTTTAATTACTCTAGTTCTGACTGACCTAACCCCTGCAAAATCTATTATAATGTGGTCCTTACTCCAATGACATTCCCATGTTACAATAATGAGTTTTTCACCACATACTGACTTAGTTTTACGTCTTAAAGCTCATTACTTGATTATAGAAGTTTTTACTGGGCCATTTAAAGTTTGAAAATTCCTCAGTCACAAAAATAGATATTTTTCTATTGGGCTACTAACTATTTCTATGTTTGTAATGGATGATATATAATATGATATGCATGATAAAATTGTGCTGAAACATTTCTATTGATATTGAAATCGTATACGAAAGCATAAAATTCATATTCAAATGTACCCTTCTTCTAAGAGAAAGTTAAAGGAGATTAGTATGTCAAGTGTAAAGAAGGGGCAGGGGGTAGAGGGGGAAAAACGGTATAACAAAGAAAGATAGAAAGCATGAATGAATGACTGAAGCAGGAAACAAAGAGATGAAAATACGAAAGAAGAAGATGCTTTATACACATATTGAAAGTTGTTTGCATACTTATTCTTTCAAGCAAACACAAACACGAATTTTAAATGTTTGACATTGCTATTGCATGTGTACGTACGTAAATATGCGTCTATATTTATTTGTATGTGTGTGTAAAAGGGTGGCATTAGAAATCAATTTTGTCGAATTTCGATGTCTTTAATGATTTTGTTTTAAAATTGAGTCAATCTGAAATTTTGAAAAGGATAGTGGACTTGCTAAAGTCATGTCCATCAAAAAATTGCAATTTATTAAGCTTTAGTAATTTTTCAAAACTTGAGGCAAATACTTTTGTTCAAAAAATTGAAATGGCTCCAAAATAAGCCACACAGAGAAAAATAAATTTCCAACTGAATTTTTCAGTTGTATTAACTAAAAATTCGGTTGCTGCTACTACATTTTGATGTGGCTAACGAATTTTAAAGTTGCTTCAATTAAAAGACAGTTGTTATAACAACATTTTGTTGTAACTACCGATATTTAGTTATTTCAACCTTAATTCAAATGCATCCACCGATTTTTTGTTGCAACAACTGAATTTCAGTTGGAAATTCGCAAATTTGTTTTCTGTGTGCAGCTAGATCAAAATGGAGGAAATGTTTAGTTCTTAAGAACTTCTTACAATGGATTTAGGTTAGGTTAGGTTGGATGGGCGCTCGCCATTTGGCGAGTTCACTCGGAGGCCATAAGGCCCATTGTGATTCCCCTAATCATATTCCCCCTCTCTCTCCCTAATATAAAATTCTATCTTTTAAACCACCCCGTTTCCCTGAGGTATTCCGCTAGAGACGTCAATGAGACACCGCTTAGGCAGTCTAGGTCATCGAAAAATCTTTGCCCTAAATGCTTAAGGCGGCTCCTCATCAGACCCGGACATTCGCATAGCAAGTGCTTCACTGACTCCTCTTCCTCCACTTCCCCACAGCTCCTACAATAGTCCCTATCAGAAATTCCCATACGCACGGCCATTTGGCCAATCATACAGTGTCCTGTAAGTACTCCAACTAATAGGCTAACCGTCCGTTTGCTAAAAGTAAGAAGACATTTTGTCCTCTTAGGATTCGGCAATGGCCACAGGGTTCTAGATATCCTGCACGTAGTCAGTGATGTCCACCTATCCTTCATACTATTCTCAGATATCCTATCAATTTCGTTCATCAATTCTACTATAGGAACCGAGATGTCAGGTTCTACACGTTCCCCCACCGATTCAGAGCCCTTCCTCGCACACTCATCAGCCAATTCGTTCCCAGCGACCCCACTGTGGCCTGGGACCCAAATTAGCCTGACTGTGTGCTGACCGATTCGACGAAGCGATTGTATACAATTCAAAACTATTCCCGATTTTACAGTATTTGACTCTAAGGCCTTCAGAGCTGCGAGACTATCCACGAAAATGTTAATGACGCAAGGACGAAGATCCCTTGCCATAATTAACTGCGCAGCTTTGTCAATTGCAAGCACCTCAGCCTGGAACACACTACACTTATCCGGAAGCCTCAATGAGACCCCGATTTCGAGGCATTCAGAGTAGACTCCCGAACCCGTACCCATCTCCATTTTCGATCCGTCCGTAAAGATTGAGATCGCATTCTCTGTAATAACAGAGTTTTCCGCCCAGTCTTCTCTAGTCGGTATTTGGACTTCGAAGGTTCTGTCAAAGTTCGTCTGTGGTGAGATATAGTCGGTTCTCTGTTCCAGTTCCGTTCCGCCCACCGTTCTTAATATAGTCGAGTGTCCCCAAGAGCGTTGCTTAAGCATTTGCGACTCTCTTAACCTGAGAGCCGATTTTGCTGCTGTGCTCTTGACGTAAATATCCACGGGCTGAATGTTTAGTATCACTTCCAAACCCGCCTGGGGTGCTGATCTAATAGCACCAGTGATACCCACACACGCCAGTCGCTGTACCTTCTGTAGATTGCAGAGATATGATTTCTTATCCACTGCTTTCCACCACACAAGGGCACCATAGGTAAGTATTGGTCTAATTATCGCACCATACATCCAGTGTATGATATACGGTTTTAGACCCCACCTTCTCCCGAAAGTTCTTCTGCAGGTGTAAAAAGCGCATAACGACTTTTTCATCCTTTCCTCTGTGTTTCTTTTCCAAGAAAGCTTTGAGTCCAGGATCACACCCAGGTATTTCGCCTCATTGGATAGCTCCAGGGTGATTCCATCTAATTTGGGAAGGACAAACCTGTCTATCTTAGTCCTCTTCGTGAACAAGACGAGTTCGGTTTTGGCGGGATTGACTCCCAGACCGTTGTCCCTTGCCCACTTTGAGAGTATCTTAAGCGCTGATTCCATTTGTTCACTAATCGTTGGTAAAAACTTACCTCTTATTAGGATCACAACATCATCAGCGTAAGCAACCGCCTTGATACCCATTTCGTTAAGTGACTCGAGGATTTCATTTATTACAAGATTCCACAGAAGAGGAGAGATAACTCCTCCTTGTGGAGTGCCCCTTGTAACTATTTTCCTCGAATCACCATCACCTATCTTCGAGTTAATTGCCCTGCTTTTCAGCATGTTGCCCGTCCATGAGGTAATCTGTGTGTCCGTGCCCGTAATCTGTAGGGCATTAAGAATAGATGATATTTTGACATTGTTGAACGCACCTTCCACGTCCAAAAATGATGCCAAAACATACTCTTTTCTGTGAAGAGTGTCCTCAATCAGCCCGACAACGTCGCTTAAAGCCGTTTCAACAGACCTACCTTTAAGATAGGCGTGTTGGGCCACGCTGAAATTGTCTGATGTGAGGGTACTTTTCACATAGACATCTACCAGTCTTTCCAGTGTTTTCAATAAAAACGATGACAGACTGATAGGTCTGTAGTCCTTTGCGGTACTGTGGTTTATCTTTCCCGCTTTGGGGATAAAGACCACCCTTACCTCCCTCCATTCGGAGGGTATATACCCCGATGCCAAGCTACCCATAAAAATACGTAGTAGCCATGGCATGATTATCCCGAGGGACTCCTGCAAGAGTGCCGGAAAAATACCATCAGGCCCTGCCGATTTGTAGGGCTTGAAGGAGTGGACCGCCCACGTTATCTTGCGTTCGTCCACCACTGTCTTGATGAAATCATTTACCGGAATTGTAGTCGGTGAAAGTGTACCCGAAGGAATATTTCTTTTCACCTCGTCACTGCAACCCGGAAAATGGGTGTCCATCAGAAGTTCAATGGTTTCCTGACTGCTTTCTGCAAAGGATCCGTCTGGCTTATAAAGAAATCCCGGTACACTGGGAGCTTTGGAGAGAACCTTACGGAGTCTCGCCGCTTCCGTAGTTCCCTCCAATTCCCCACAGAAAATGGACCAGGATTCTCTTTTCGCCTTCCTGGTTTCCCTTTTGAAAGCATTAAAACTGAGACGATAGTTCTCCCAGTCTTCCGTCGTGTCATCTTTCCTTGCCTTGTTGAAGAGTCTCCTACTTTCCGTCCTTAGAAGCTTGAGTTCCGGTGTCCACCAAGGTTGATGGATCTTTTTCGGAGGCAAGCGCTCTGGACATGATTTAAGATACGCTTCCCTAAGGGTGTTCGTCACTAAACTAACCGAGTTTTCCACATCTAATATGCTGACCGGTTTATCCATTTCAGGGGCCGGTAGTGCTTTAACAAGATTACGGAATTTAGCCCAGTTTGTTCTCTTGGGGTTCCTATACGGGATCCTATTCTCGATTGAGAGGTCAATGCTAAAGAGTATCCAGTAATGGTCCGAGAAAGAGCATTCATTCGATACTCTCCAGTCTGAAATTCTAACTGAGTCCGCATTTGTGACCAAGGTTATATCGATAACCTGTTCCCTAATTCTGTTATAGAAAGTCGGCCTATTGCCTTTATTGCATATAACTAAATTAGTGGATAAAAGGTAATCAAAAATGGACTCACCTCGCCTGTTGATGTCAGTGCTACCCCATAATGTATGGTGAGCATTGGCATCCCCACCTACCACAATATCCAGGCCCTTGATCATGCCAACTTCGATAAGGGTTCGTAGATGTTGTCCTGGGGGGTCTTCCTCCTCATATGGCAGGTACATGGACGCAAGGATTAATGTTGGCAACCCCTTGCGTTCGAGCGCAGCCACCGTTAGATCGCCATGACTGTAATGAGACAGAAGAAATAAATTAATACTTTTCCTATACAAAATGCAGCTTCGCAACCTACCTTCACCAGG
This sequence comes from Pegoplata infirma, assembly GCA_963921195.1. Taxonomy (NCBI): domain Eukaryota; kingdom Metazoa; phylum Arthropoda; class Insecta; order Diptera; family Anthomyiidae; genus Pegoplata; species Pegoplata infirma. The sequence goes on along the minus strand of OY992540.1, from coordinate 168,344,552 downwards.
TGGAGAGATGAGCATGAATTTTTGCGACTTCAGTCCCCGAACCCTGTTTGCAAGCAACCAGGGTTCTTGGATCAAAGCCACGTCAATTCCGTCCCTCTCCATGAAGCGCAGCAATTCATCCGTAGCTGCTTCGCAGTGATGCAGATTAATCTGTACCACCTTGATGCAGCCGGGATTCATTTTTGCGCTTCTTCTTTGGGAAGAATCATCTTCAGATGATTCAACCCGAATTTTACTTCGCCTTTGGAGAGGCGCAGAAGGCGCAAGGACTCCGAGCTGATTTTTAGCCAGAGATCCTTACCGTCTCCCTTGTCCCTCCCACGTCCCCTGATGATTCTCCAATCATCAGAACCAAGCCCCTTATTTTGGCGTTTAAGCAGCGTAAGTATGGATTCATCCTCTATAACTGGAGGAGGAATCCACACCTTCACTGTGGCCTGATAAGGAACCTGGTCAACAGGGACGACCTCTACCTTCATCCCAGGCCAAAGGTCATCAAGACCGTGGATGCAGGTTTTGAGAAAGTTTAGCGCTTTATCATTGCTGCAGCCCACGATCTTGATGCCCTTATTCCATTTGGCGTGGTCAAATTCAGTGAATGAATCATCATCACTGTCCTTGAGCGCGTCAACTAGTGACCTTAGGATCCGTTCCTCTATAAGCAGCCACCTGTCCGTAGCCATCCTGCCTTCTGGATGACTTCGGTCGATAATGGCTACTTGTAGCTCAGGTGCTGATGTCAAGCTAGTTGATGGTTTCAACCTCTTTCCCTCAGACACCTGCGTTTCACCGGATCTTTGCCGCTTTCCACCAGATTTGGAGGCGTCAACCTTGCAGCCTGCAGTACCACCTTTATTCGAGGTGTGTACGGCTTGCCCCTTCGGTTTACCGTCTCCATTTCTGGCTTTGGCGGTTAGACCCCCGCAAATCTTGGTACCGCCCACAGCCGCCCCACGTGATGTGGAGGGGCGTGTGTCCAGTGCGTTTGATTTGGCGGACGTGATCAGTCCGGATCCGCTAGGAACTACGGAATCCGGTTTTCGCACATCGGAGTTGTCATGGCGCCCAGATTGATCAGAGATCGCCATGGCTTGGCACCGATCTTGTGCTTGAACGTTTGGCCTGTCTTCCATGTCTGGTGTATTCATTCTCTCATACACTTTGACATGGAATTCATGCTTCCGCCTTAGACGCTTATCCCTTGTACTTAGGGTAGCTGGATCGCGTAGAGCCAGCTTCCTCAAGTACCTGAGAGAGCGCCTGTAGCCTGCCAAACGTTTTGTGTCATCTTTCACCAGGCGGGCTTCCGTGGCGATGGCTTCACCTGCATCACCCTTGACCCCTTTTTCGGGCTTAGAAATAACACTTGCTTCCTGAACCGGTCTGGGGGATAGCAGCAAGATATCCTCCTCGTCGGTATCATATAAAGCAAGGTCATCCAAGCCCGACAGTTGGTCATTGGTGTCACAATCTGAAGTCACATCCATGTTCGCCTGCCTGGTGATCGATGACGGTTTTGGTTTTTCTACCCCAGTAGCATGTCCGCCGTCCAGGCCTGAGGTAGCCACCTGGACAGTAGTTGGGGCTGACGAGTGTGGGACCTGCAAATATTGCGCCCCGGCCACAGAATCCTCGTGAGAGGGTTCTATGGGTGGATTTACGGACTCAGTCCGCGTACCACTTGCAGATATTAATTCAATAGGTGCACTCATCATAGGGGGGGGGGTTGGTAACCTTTGGTTATGCCATTCGCGATTTTCTGCCTTTGACGTTAAAAGAGAATTTCTTTTAACGACCCAGACTGAAACTCAACTAATGTACACGTAAGCTCCCGCATCGCGTCAAGATTGTTACCAGTGGCGGAAGAGTGGACAATGGATTTAGTATCGCGGGGTTTTTCACATGTGTGGACCCCAATTGGTCGTAATTTATACAATTTTTGCTTTAAAAGAGTTATTTTTGGTGGAAAACAGATTTTGGACCTTCATTATATTATTTCTCATTTAAATTGTGAAATACTAGCTGTAACGCCTGGCGTTGCCCGGGTCGACTTAGATTTGAATATCTTAATAGCTTCTCCCCAGCACCACCTATCGGGTCCGTAATAATACATACTTCTCTCATGACTAAACATATGTACATTAAAGTGTCGTACAATTTCACGGAAATGAAGAATTTTGTTATTAACTTTACCCCAGCGCCACCTACAGGGTCCAAATTTTATCAGAAAACTTATTTTTGTTTTAATAAATGTATCATGTGAATTTGAGCCACCTTGTACCTTTAATTATAATTATAATGACAACATTGCCACCTATCAATTCCAAAATTTATCAGGTAACTTATTTTTGTTTAATAAATGGGGGTTTTCGTGTCAACTGACACAACTTTTGAAACCGATGTCTTCCGATCGGGATGCACCAAGGTTAGTCCTATTGGATAGTAGTTCAGACACAATTTTTCAACGAGATCGGTCAAGAACTCTCTGAGTTAGAGGGGGTCGAAATTTGACATTTTGGCCAAAGAGGTGTTGATTCTCATCCATGTAACTTCGTACCTATTGTTTTTAGCAAAATGTGTCCCAAAGAGTTTAGATAGCTATTTCTTCAGTCTTTCGAAAAAAAATATAAAAAAAATAAAAAAAAAAATTTTGATTTTTTTTTCTTAAAAATCCAAAACTTTTTTGAATTTTTCCTCAAATTGGGCCCTTTTTTTTTTTTTTGATTCAAAAGAAAGCTTATGTGATTTCCTTTAAGAGCTGTGGGGTCGCTTAGTGGGATGCGAGTGGGATATCTATGAAAAATTTTTTTTTTAAACTTTGGAGCACAAAAAACCGTTCTCCAATTTGCACTATTAGGCGTAGGATAGCTAACCAGTTTTCGATTTCGATCCGCGATACCCTCTAATTTTTTTAGGTTCGAAAAAGAAAGCACGAGCCAAAAAATGGGGCGGTGGGGAGGGGTCATATGGCCCCTCATTGGGGTCATATGCCCCAAAACTCCCCTAGAAACGCCCCTGGAGGGGTGCAATGTGAGACCGACCTCATGTCATGTTGTATGGGAGCCCCCTTAGGAAGTGGAAATAGGGGTAAGGTATGTTCAAGAAAAATGTTGGGGGCAGAAAATTATTGGAGGTCGGTCTCATATTGCACCCCTCCAGGGGCGTTTCTAGGGGAGTTTTGGGGCTTTTGAGGATTTTTACCTCTTTACGCCCAACTTTGACCCCGATGAGGGGCCATATGGCCCCACCCCACCGCCCTCATTTTTTGGCTCGTGCTTTCTTTTTCGAACCTATAAAAATTAGAGGGTATAGCGGATAGAAATCGAAAACTGGTTAGCTATCCCACGCCTAATAGTGCAAATTGAAGAACGGTTTTTTGTGCTCCAAAGTTAAAAAAAAAAATTTTTCATAGATAGCCCACTCGCATCCCACTAAGCGACCCCACAGCTCTTAAAGGAAATCACATAAGCTTTCTTTTGAATCAAAAAAAAAAAAAAAAAACGGGCCCAATTTGAGGAAAAAGTCAAAAAAGTTTTGGATTTTTAAGAAAAAAATCAAAAAATTTTTTTTTATTTTTTTTATATTTTTTTTCGAAAGACTGAAGAAATAGCTATCTAAACTTTTTGGTACACATTTTGCTAAAAACAAAAGGTAAGAAGTTACATGGATGAGAATCAACACCTCGTTGGCCAAAATGTCAAATTTCGACCCCCTCTAACTCAGAGAGTTCTTGACCGATCTCGTTGAAGAATTGTGTCTGAACTACTATCCAATAGGACTATCCTTGGTGCAAATTTCATCCGATCGGAAGACATCGGTTTCAAAAGTTGTGTCAGTTGACACGAAAACCCCCAAATATATTGTGTGTACTTCAGCCAAATCGTACCATAAATACATAAAATTTAAATTTTGCAACAACAGCGCAAATTGTCGGGATTAAACTTAAGAGACCTGGCTCCAGACTAAACAAATATATTCTTGAGTTTAAGTAACACGTATTCGACACAAACTTTTTATATATTAAGATAATTCCCGCCTTGGTTATTACTACCTGTTGTAAAAATTTCATTAAAATCGGTTCAACCGTTTATGAGTAATTACAGAACATGCAGAAATAACGTTCAATAAAATGAAAAGGGCGTGGCATTTTACGCCCCTTTGTCCGCTTGCTCTCTTTTATAATCCACCTCAGTTATTACTATCTGTGATAAAGATATCATTAAAATCGGTTCAGCCCTTAATGCGTGATTAAGAGCAGGTGAAAATACCGTTCAATAAATAAGGGGTGTGGCATTTAACGCCCCATTGTCTAATCGATATATTTTATGGTCTATAGTTCTCGGCTCGGTTGGTAGGATCTGTGGTGAAAATTTCATGGGAATCGGTAGAGGCGTTTAATAGAGATTGCGATTTTACGCCCCTTTGTCCGATCGCGGTCGCTTATGGCCTATAGTTCCCGCCTCGGTTAGATATAAAGGGTGTCCAGTGCCCAATTTCTGTAACTATGCGAAAAGTTTTCGAATCGAGAAAAAATAAATAATATTGTAGTCATTTAGTTTTCTACAGGGTGAGTATAATGATGCTAGTGTTAAAAACATCGAATACAAAAAAGAAATCAAAGCTTTTTTCTGAATCACTCTGTGACATACTGGATGACTATAATGTTATTTAATTTTTTTCAATGCGAAAACTTCTCGCATAGTTACAGAAATCGGGTACAGAATAGAGGTATCATTTTAATTTTAATGAAGGCTCCCAATATTTTACCAAAATTATCAAACACGTTGTTCAATAAACTCTTGCCAATGGTTGACGTCTGCTTGATAAATTTGGTTTTAAGCTCTTAAACTGTTGTGGGATTATTGCAGTACACTTTCAATTTCACAAAACCCTACAAAAAAATCGAAATGTGTCAAACACACGATCCATTGTTTCTCTTGCTGTGTGACAAGTGACTCCATTCTGTGGAAACCAAATATTCTCTACGTATAAATCATCAATTTTCCGCCACAAAAACCTTCGGATAATCTCCCTGCAGCGATTTCCATTGACCGTCATCACATTTTCGTTTTCAAAAAATAGGGTCTACTAAATCCTCCGGACCACAAACAACACCAACCCGTAACTTTATGTTTATTTAATGGTTGCTCTAAAGTAACTCTTAGATTCTCTTCACTCCAAATGCGACAATTCTGCTTGTTGAATAGCCATTGAGCTGGAAATGGGCTTCGTCGGTGAAAAAATTTTGTTGAAAAATTCTCATTTTCTTCGTTCCATTTGCAAAAAAAAAAAATGATTAAAAAAACGTTGTTCCTTCGTGTATCGTTCCATATTAACTAACCGGAATGTATTTAGAATCGAAAATTAAAATTTGGAATAAAAATTACAAGTAGAAAAAATGGCAGCAAAATTCAAATGATTCCTCAATTTTGGACACCCTTTACTATGGGATGAGTAACTTTTTTAAAGCAATAAATTAAAAAAAAATCTATTATGACAAAATCATAAATATAAATATTTTTGGGCCTCGAGTTAGAATAATACTCTAATCGAATTTAAAGTTTATTTTTTAAGATTTCTAATTTTTGGGACCATCCAAATTTTGATTTTCATACTTAAATAACACATTTTTTTCATATGTTAGACAAAAAATTTTGTACGATTTCTTGCAAATATAATTTTCTTGTACATGTTTTTTTTGCTAGGAGACTTGATGTACACAACGAAAGACATAAGGAAAATAGTAAAAAAAACCTTCCAAAAACGCTAAAGATTTTGTTTTAATTACTGAACCCATGAAACAATTTGTTGGTCAATTTTTTGAGTTTAGTGGTCTAATACAGTATTTACACCAACGAAAACAACTTGTTTTTGAATATTTTTTTGGTTTTTGGCAAAAACTACATAAATTTTCCATACAATTTAAAAACTGCGTTACCAACTAAAACTCGACAAAAACTAGAATTTAGGTTCTGGTCAATGCTACTATTAATTCAGTGTGAATGTTTTTTTCAATTTTCTTTTGGTAAAAACGAATGTCAAAATAAAAATATTTGTTTTTTTGTGAAATTAATATTCAAATCTGTTAAAAAAGTAAATAAATGTGTAATTTAATTTTTTTAATAACGTGTGGCTATTGTAATTTGGTGTTTTTTAGTAAATTTAAAAAATAATTAATTTGATTTGACAAACAAAAACTCTTTTTATTCGGTGTAAACAGTTTGGTTTTCCAAAATGCTTTTTTGCCAAAAACAAGTTAGTTTTTGTTTGGTCTAAACATAGTATTAAATACATAAAAAATATAGTCACGTGTTGCGTTTAGAAAAAAATGTTTGATTTTGTAAACTAGTGTTAATTTTAATAAAATTGAAAATAGTTTGTTTCAACCTTTTATTTGACTATTATGTTTTAAGAAGTATTATTCTAGCTCGGATTCCGAAACATATGAAAATAGAAAAATAATTTTCTTAAAAATTGTTCTATGAGAATATAATGCTTTTATTTAGTAAAGAAAAATGACCTCGAGCTTTAATAAACATACTCAAAATACAATTTTTAATAAAAAGTAATCATTTATTCAATAATTATAATAAAAAAAATCAAAAAGAAAACTTTGGTTTATAATTTTTTTCAAAATATTTGGTCTATCTGGCACCTTTATCGGGAGCTATGGAAAATCGAAAAAAAAAAATTTGTGAGTTTTGTCGTAAAATTTCCCTAAGAGGTGTGGTATTAAATTTTTTTTTAACGATTTACTATCCCTGGGAGACTCTCCCATACCAACGTTCATGCGTTAAATTTGTTTCTAAAATATATATTATACACTAAAAAAAAAAACCTTGTAAAATTACAATAATTACAATTAATTACAATAACTTTTTTTGTTTGCTACCTCCTATTTGACAAAAATTCCTAGTAATTTTACAAGCTTTTTGTCAATGATTTTGTAATTTTACAAGGTTTTCACCAATAAAATTGTAAATTTTAAAAATTTTTTGACACGGTAAAATTTACAAGGAGGTTTCGTAATTTTACTAGATTTTTTTGCTACCTCCTACGACGGTTTCTACCTTCTACGAGAGCTCCTAGTAATTTTACAAGATTTTTACCAATAATTTTGTAATTTTAAAAGCTTTTTACCAATAAAATTGTAAATTTATAGTTTTTTGGCGCAATTGAAATTACAAGGAATTCTCGTGAATTTACTACCCGAGTAAAAATAATTTGATCTGATCTTGTATACTTTAATATAGTCATATTATTTCATATATGATCATGTGTGATCATATATGAAATAATATGTATGTGTATGTGCGATTTGTTTCATTCCAATTGTCTAATTGTTTTAAATAAAATTTTATATGCCTCCATTATTTTTTAATTTTTGTAAGTTTTTCAAGAACATATTTTTATCGTGAATATTTTCAAAGTGTTTTATATAAAATTTCATATGACTCCATATTTTTTTATTTTTCTAAGTTTTTTCCAAGCACAACTTTTTTATCACGAATATTTTCTAAGTGTTTTACTCCATTTTTTAAATTTTTCTGAGTTTTTCCAAGGACCAATATTTATGAGAATATTTTCTAAGTGGTTTATATAAAATTGAACATGACTCCATTTTTTGAAATTTTTCAAAGTTTTTTTCAAGAACAACTAATTTATATTATTTTAATTTTTCAACTTTTTACTAAAAACTAAAAAAAAAACATCCGATTTATAAAATTGTATAAATTTTAATATAATTGGATATAATTTTATATCATTGGATTAGACCAAAACTCGTATCAAGGTCGATATAAAGTTATATAAACTGATATTATTATATTATATTCGATCAAATCTTATGAGACCATTTTTCGTATAAGTTTATATCGAAATAGACACGAACCCATATTAAATTATATATTGCGTCATATCATTTTTTTTTAACTCGGGTAGATTTATTTTTGTAAAATTATCTTGGAAATTTGTTAAATTACAAAAAACAAATTGTAAAATTACAAAAAGAAATCTATATTTCGATCCAAATTTGTTTGTTAAAAAAACAAGGAAAACTTTCAAATATTGGTAAAATGGGATTACGAGTTTTTTTTTTGTGTGTAGACTTATAAAAAATATAAAATTCCAAGTGTACCCACCTCTAAGTTTGACAAACCAAAGCATTTTTGATGCCACCCTACTGTGTATATTCAGATCATAACCCTTAAATAGTTAAACCAAACATAAAAACACACACAACCAAACATACTCGTACATAACTAAAGTAGAGAAAAGGATAAAATTCACATGAATTTAAATAAGTTGAAAAGGAGCAAGTTGCTTAGAAGAGTTTAACCAACCAACCATATATTTTAAGTAGCGTTATTCAAAGATTCAAAATGTGTGACCCAAAAGTTTATTTTTTTTTTTCTCTATGTAAAATACATAATAAATTTAATGAAGACTTGTTGTTAAATTAAAGTTTATTTTTAAATAAAAATTGTTTAGTTTTTTCTATGGTTTTACTTAAAGTAATTGTCAATTAGTGTAATTTAAACTAAAATAATAAAAATAGAACGTTACTACTATATAATGCTCGTTTACTACAATAGTGACATAACTCATAAACAGTTTTTTGTCAGAAAACGTGTTTAAAAATGCTTTTAAATAAAAATTGTTTTCCTTGACTTTTTGTTTTATTAAATTTTTTTTCATACATTTTTTTCTATATTTTTATTAAATTTTTTTTTTTAATTTTTTTACCAAAACAACTTTTTCACCAACTCCAAACTTTTGACATAAAAATGTTCCATTTCTTTAACAAATGTACAAAAAACAAGTGAGAGTGTTTAATTATTATGTGACGAATCTTTTATACTCTCCAAAATGTAAAAATGCTTTTTTGCACTTAAAAATTACAATAATTTACAAAATTTACAGCTCTTTTGGACTGCATCTTGCCTTCCACAGGCAGGTGGACGGATGTCTTAGAAATGGATCCGTCTGAATAAAACCGATCTAATCTTATCGATCCATTTTTCGGATCAGTACTGATCCTTCACATTTTTACTTGGGAGTACAAAAATTGCCATTTTGGCCATTTTTTGAAAAATATCAAATGCCTGGAAACCCGCTTAACCGACATCAGAAATTTTTTGGTATTCATATTCAGTATGTCTAAATAGATACAAATAATGTGCACAAAAATATTTTTGTTTATTTTTCAAAAATTTAAAATTTTGTTCTGAAATTTTTAAAAAATTCAAAACTTTGATCAATAAGCGCCATGGGTAAAAAGGATCGGATTTGACTCAATTTTAGTTTCAATAAAATTTTGTCTTAAACTCTATAAAAGAGTCAGGGAAAGGAAATTTTGAGATTTTTTTAGAAAAACCTTAAACGAAGGAAAAACCCGCAAATTTTTCGAAAATTTCAAATAAAGATATCTTGAAAACCGTTTAACCGATTTTAAAATTATTTGATATTCGTGTTCAGTGTCAAAATTCAGAAATATGATGTTTTTCAAGAACCATTTTTTTAGTTTTATTTTTTTAAAAATCCAAAACTTTGATCGACTGGTCATCAAATGGTTAGGTTGTAAGTGGCTGCTGACGTTTTATGTCAACACACGTAGATTCTGAGGTCCATTGTGATACCACGGGATCGTAATAGGTTTCCCTACTAGTCCCTGTCGTTAAACCAGTTTGAGCTTCTTATGAAACTCCTTAGATGTTGAATTTTGACATCCGACAAATCTGAAAGATCGTACAGCTCCCTAGATCCCAGTGAAGCAAGTCGCTGACCAGAAAGTGCCGGGCAATGGCAAATAAAGTGTTCGATAGTTTCCAACTCCTCTTCATCCATGCAACTTCGGCAAAAGTCATTCGACGGCACATTTAACCGCTCTGCGTGCTTCCCAATAAGACAGTGTCCGGTAATTATAGAAACCACCGTTGAAATCTCTCCTCTTGGAAGCGATATCAGCTCACTTGTGCGCCCCTGATTAAGAGAAGGCCAAATCAGTCGTGTTGTCTCACACGTCCATCCATTTGCCCATCTTTGATTAGTCTCCGTCGCAGAACAAAGCCGTAGGTTTTGCTTGCAAGTTTCTAGAGGTATACCAACACATTCCAATTCTGTTGGAACCTGTAAGGTAGTTCCTAGTCTTGCAAGCTCATCGGCTTTGCAATTCCCTGGAATGTCTCTGTGCCCTGGGACCCATATGAGTCGTATGTTAAACTGCTTGGCCAACTCATTTAAAGACGTGCGGCAGTTAAGGGCAGATCTTGTTTTCAGAAACATTGAATCCAGGGACTTGACCGCGGCTTGACTGTCAGTATAGATGTTGACTGCGGTTGTAGACAAGACATTGCAGCTCAACCAGTCAGGCACTTCCTTTATTGCCAGCATCTCTGCCTGGTAGACACTGCAATGATCTGGCAATCTACGAGCCAGGCTCAATCCAAGCTCTTCCGAATAGACCCCAAAGCCCACTTGTTCGTGCAGCCTCGATCCATCTGTGTAAAAATTTATGGTAGCTCCACTTCCCGGAGTATCCCCCATCCAAGACTCCCTGGATGGTATCATAGTGGTAAAGTGGCGCTCAAAGAGGCTCAAAGAGGGAGCACAATCCACATTTTGTGGTATTGTTATCTTTTTCAAGATCGCGCTATGGCCACAATCGCTGCTCCTCCATTGCAGCGTGCTATTAAGTCGAATTGCCGACGCAGCTGCATACTGCCTACCCAATATGTCCAAGGGTATCAGGTGAAGGAGGATTTCTAATGCAGCCGTAGGTGTAGTACGAAGAGCACCAGTGATGCACATTGACGCCATTCTCTGTACCTTCGTGATAAAGACACAGTTCGCTTTTGTTTCTAAAGCAGGCCACCAGACAATGATTCCATACAGCAAAATTGGACGCACCACTGCTGTATAGATCCAATGAACGACTTGAGGGCTAAAACCCCATCGTTTTCCAATGGCCCTTTTACAGGAATACAAAGCAATCGTTGCTTTTCTCACCCGTTCCTCAATATTACGCCTGAAATTCAGCTTCCTATCTAGAAATACTCCAAGATACTTGACTCCATCTGAGAAGGTGATTTCAGTACCGTCCAGAGAAATAGGATCAAAAGCAGGAATCTTATTTTTCCTTGTAAATAAAACAAGCTCTGTTTTACTAGGATTAACTCCTAGACCACAGTCTCTTGCCCATTTAGACAGATCTTTCAGAGAACCCTGAAGAATGTCCCGCAATGTTGGCAGATGCTTCCCCTTTACCGCTATCGCGACATCGTCAGCATATGCGACAACATGACAACCACGTGCTTCTAGAGATAGTAGCATTGAATTCAGTGCCAGGTTCCAAAGAAGCGGCGAAAGAACACCTCCTTGTGGTGTGCCCCTATTGACAAATCGAGATATGACAGACGCTCCCAATTCAGACGTTATACGTCTACTGGCAAGTAGGCTTTCCACCATTAAAACGATTTCACGCTTTACTCCCAGACCAGACAATGCCAATATTATCGATTCTGGGATGACATTATTAAAAGCCCCCTCAATATCAATAACCATAGTGTACTCCTTTACTGAAAGCGATCTCTCGATGGTACCAACGAGCTCATGAAGAGCTGTTTCCGTTGATCGTCCCTTGCTGTATGCATGTTGCTTTGTCGAAAGCAACCTCGGGTCAATCACTCTACGCAAATATGAGTCTATCATTCGTTCCATTGTCTTTAACAAAAAAGAAGACAGACTAATTGGTCTGAAATCCTTCGGAGCTGTGTGGGAACTTTTCCCAGCCTTCGGGATAAATACGACTCTGGTATCCCTCCATTTTAAAGGAATGTACGACCAGTTGATGCATGCTGTGTATAGATTATACAGCAACGGGGCTATATAGTCCGACACTTGCTGCAACTCAGCCGGGATTATACCATCAGGTCCCGGGGATTTATAGGGCCTGAAGCTTTTTATCGCCCAGATTAATGTTGGCATATTTATTATTTCCGAAGCAATTTCAGATGCTTGGGCGTCAGAACGTTCCAAAGCTTGAAACGGCGTCATGGAATTGCCCGGAAAATGCGTGTTTAAAAGGAGATCCAGTGACTCTCCACTGGAGGAAGACCACACCCCATTAGGATCTTTCAGGTATCCCAGGGTGCAAGGAGAAGAAGCCAGAACCTTGCGCAGCCTGGATGCCTCAGAAACGTCTTCTATGTTTCCACAGAAGTTTTTCCAAGAATCACATTTTGCATTTCTGATCATCTTTTTATAACTCTTAAGTTGCAGCCTGTATGCAGACCAGTCCTCGTCCGCTCTTGAAAATTTAGCCTTATTAAAGAGCTTTCTGCAGGAATCTCTGCTCGTCTGCAACTCATTTGACCACCAAGGTGGCTTTTTTTTCCCTCTAGGCTTTGCAGAAGGGCAAGACGCATCCAGGCACCTATTACAAACATTTGTTATATGGTCAACCAGACAGTCAATTTGCGCCAAACTATGTGGTTTAGATAAGGGTACTTCATCCAAAAGCAAAGAAAAAGTCTCCCTATATTTCACCCAGTTTGTTCTCCTCAGATTTCTAGAGACTGTCTCAACCGGGGCACGCTCCCTGAGTAAAAACTCAATGTAGCGATGATCTGAGAAAGAATGCTCTTCCAAAACTCTCCAGTCATCAATTCTATCAGACAATGTATCTGATACAAGTGTTACGTCAAGAACCTCTTGCCGCGTACTTGTAACGAAAGTTGGTTCACCACCCTTGTTACAAATATAGAGGTTAGTGCTTAACAAAAACTCCAAAAGTGATTCGCCTCTATCATTTGTGTCTGTACTTCCCCATATCGAATGATGTGCATTAGCATCACAACACACTACTAACTGGTGTCCCCTAGATTCAGACTCCCGAATTAGACCGACAACCTTCTCCGGGGGTATTGACCCCGGATTAGGAAAATACGCAGAGGCGAGCCAAATAGACTTCCCATGAAGCTCTAAGCTAGCCGCTGTTACATCCATATCACTAAAAGTTGATAAAAAGAAAATATTTAAGCCATTTTTTGCCAAGATGCAGGCTCTTGGTGAGCCCTCACCTTTGGCAACCACCAACTTAAACCCAGGGGTCTTCAATCCGCAAACCCTGCCACCCCGCACCCAGGGCTCTTGGATAAAAACCAAGTCAACTGCTCCTGTCGTCAGGCGCAGCAAGAGTGCAGCTGAGGCTGCCTTACAGTGATGGAGGTTTATTTGTAGGAACCGCAACATCTTGCTTTTTTTCCACCATCCTTTCCACCACCGTATTATTGGCTTCATCCTCCGTGTTATCATAGAGGTCGCATTCGTCTCCAGATTCGGTTTCGAATAAGCCAGATATATATCCCATCTGTTCTGAATCGGAGGCAACAGAACTCTCCGAATTCCTCACTGCATGGGCCTCGTCCTGAATGTCACCCATCGTGGCATCGGCTTTATCCTCCATGCCATCACAGAGGTCGCATTCGTTACCAGATTCGGTTTCAAAAATGCCAGATGCATCTTCCATCAGCCTAGAATCGGCCAGCTGAATATCAGCCTTTTCCAGATTATCCTCCCCAGCCGACTCTGCCACTGGCTTGTCTGCGTCCAAAATAGTCTTCTGGTCGCCCTTGTAGACATTGACTCTTATATGAAAAAATCCAAATCTAATAATGCCGTCAGTCCTGGCTAAAAGCGGAAGCGATTCCTCATTAACCAAGACCACTGCTTGACGACGAGCGCCCTCCATCTCACCCAATCTGGCAATTTGCCAATTCTGAGTTGGAAGGTCAGGATTGCAGACTTTTATCATCTTAAGAATCACCGCAGTGTCATTTGTAGCCATTGGGATCCATGCATGAGCTCTGGGTTGCGAGGGGATATCATGTTTTTCCACAACGTCCAGTCTGGCTCCAGGCCATAACTCTCCCACTTGGCTAATGGCAACCTTAAACACGGCTGCGGATCTTTCGTTCCCAAAAGCAACGAGTTTTACTCGCCCCTGATACCAACCTGCGTTGACAGTAGTAGGTAGAAAATCAGGCATACTCTCAAGGAGCCTATAGTAGATTTCATTTAGTTTAGTTTCAACTAAACTCCACTTGTCCCTTGGAATACTACAATCCCCATTTTGCCTGTTTATCACAGCCCTAACGAAGTTACCTTTAACCACTTCACTAAAAGACTGAGTCCAGACGTTGCCGGTCACCTTAGATCTCTTAGGTAAAGGTTTCTCGTCGGGCGAGCGCAACCTTTTACCAGACTTCGATGACGAGGCCGAAACAGCGCTCTGTTTGTCAGATGCGCGCATTGCCGAAAGTTTGTCCTGTTCTTCAATGACTCCTTTCGCCCATGATAGCGACGCCCTCTCACGTTCGGAGAGCTTCGTTCCATCAAGTTGGCTTAGTCTGTTAATTATTTTCAAACAAAGCCGTCTCTGGTTGTGCCTGACCTTTGATGGTTTAAGTTTCTTTTTCTTTTTACCACCAATATTAGGCTGAGCACCCCTACCAGAATCAAGGTCGGACTTCAAGGTCGCAACCCTAAGACCAGTGCTAGGACCAGCACCAGTCGGTGAGGCAGAGCCTCGAATTAAATCGGTATCATTTGTGTCCATATTTTCATTTTCCTGGATGTGGTCATGAAAATATTACAAAAATACCTATTACGAACAATTTCAAAAACTCAATTAATAGCACGGAGATAAATTAAAACACGTCCACACTTGTCAACAGTTGAACGAAATTTAATCATCAAATCCGCTTTTCCGGACTTAAAAAAAATATTTATTGGTGTTAAAATAATTTTAAAACATATAAAATTGTGTTCGTGGAACCATACCACTGTGCAGCAGTTCAAAAATCACAAGAACTTGACTAGATAGGTTCGATTCTACTACACACAAAAAAACCTTGTCAAATTACTAGAAAAGGTCTCGTAATCCCATGTTACCAATATTTGACAGTTTTCCATGTTTGTTTTATAAATCATTTTCGATCGAAATTAATTTTTTTTTTGTAATTTTACAAGTTTTCTTGTAATTTTACAAATTTCAAATGTTTCTTCCAAAAAAAAATTTAGTAAATTCACGAAAATTCCTTGTAAGTTTTATTTCGCCAAAAAGTTGTAAATTTACAATTTTACAATTTTATTGTAAAATTACAAAAAATCTCGTAATTTTTACTAGGGATTCTCTTAAAATAGGAGGTAGCAAAAAATCTAGTAAAGTCACAAGACCTCCTTGTAAGTTTTATCGCATCAAAAAAATTGTAACTTTACAATTTTATTGGTAAAAAGCTTGTAAAATTACAAAATTGAAAACCTTGTTAAATTACCAGCAATTCTTGTCAAATAGGAGGTAGCAAAAACAAAAGGTTACTAACTTTTCATGTAATTTTAAAACGTTTTTTTTTTGAGTGTATAAAAGGGAATTGGTCTTCGAACTGGACAATCCGAATATAGTGGTTTGCTACCTTTTGGCAGTAGAATCTAACCTAAATAGTTAAATTCTTGCGTTTTTTAAAAAGTCTTTATTTGTTGCAAGTGTAATAAGTAGTTTTTAACCGAGGATTCATTATAACTATAGTTTTTCTTTTCCCGGACTTTTTCATTTACCGGGAAAGCGGGATTTATTTTTAAATTTCCCGGGATCCCGGGAATTCCCGCAAAAACTAAAAACCCAAATTGTTTGTCAAAAAAATATATAAAAACCTTTTGAATGCGATTACACTATTCATACTGATTATTAACACAAAAAAAATCTTATTTAGTACCTTTAAAGCAAAAAAAAAATAAGTTTCGAGCAAAAAAGAACAATTTATTTTACACAGTTTTTACAAAAAAAAAACGGTTCACATTGGGAACTTTGTATGGAAAAGGCGCGCATCGATGTTTTTTTGTTATAACTCTTGAACGGATAGGAATTTCACGACATTCTTTACCATTATATAAACTGGAGACCTTAAAGAACTCACACATGTGGATTGGACATTTTTCGCATTAGTACCCTACTTGTAAATTTAAGGCAAAGTTGGTTAATTTATTCATATAAAAAGATAAAATGATGGTCAATTTTTTAAAACAGTTACGGATTTTAAGTGAAAATATAACAACTTACCATTCAATACAAAGTGTTTCTTTCATATTTTGGCAAAGTCTACACCCTACACTAAAATAGCCTGGAAAATTAACTGCTTTCTATCTTTTATCATTTTCGATTTTTTAAACAAAAATAATGGGGAAAATATCAAACAAAGAAGAAACACACGGTAAATACACATTATTTCCAATAACTGTTAAGTTATTTGGGACAAAAAATATTAGAAAAACATAACTCTATAATCAGTACTTTTAACTTGTCTGTCTGTCTAATTAGGGATATATTTGGATCGGACTCAATCATAACCATACTAAAAACATCTGGCAGGTTGTTTCTTTTTGAGTTTTCTCTGTTAAAGTTTATTTTATAGCTTTTAAAATGCCTATGTGATCTTTTCAAAGCCTACTCCGATAATTGCCATGAAAGAAGGCAATTATTTTTTAAATGCTACTTAATTAGTTAAGGGTAATTTTAATACCAACGGGCAATCACAATTCTTGTAAAAATAGTGTCATGAGCTAGAATTGTATGCATAGTGGGACTCATGGTTCACCAACCATGCTTTTCAACTTATAATTTTGCAGTTCCATGTATGTATGTGTTTTCTAAACTTAACTGAATTATTTTTTTCATTTGCGTTGATACACAGAAGTGTTATACCAACCTGTTTTATAATATCTTCTATTATTCCAGTTATTTTGGCCGTAATTGCGGTCAAGAAAGCCTTTAAGTTACAAGCATTAGGTGAAACTCCTTTTGCCTTAATAAAGTGTGGTAGGGTATCAAAATCAATAATTATTGGAAACCGCGGTTGTCTGTTAACAATATAGGTCATTTAAGTAAATTTTTGTAATAAAACCATTAACAGTAAATTTTGTTAAAAAATAATCACTTTAAAATTACTTATTTTTTCGTTAGTAGACCCCAATTTAAACCTCATTTCAGGGCGCAGCTGCAACTGGCTGCAAAAGTTTCTACCCCAGGAGTATTAAGAAATACTTCTAGTTTATTGTACAAAAAGAATCGACATTCCCTTCCATTCCCCACAAAAGTTGCAATCCAAAATATAAATAGTTTTTTTCTAATTTTTCAAAAATTGACACTTTTTGATGGCCTGTACTTCCTACTTAAAAAGAGTAATATTAAAAACCATAAAATGGGTAACAAAGGTAATATTTATAGCTACGATCTCCACTTAATTTCAGGAAAATCGCATTTTTGGAAGTAGTTTAAAAAAATAAAATAAAAAAAGTCTTAAAAAAATATTAAAATTTATGCAAAAAGTCCTTACTTTGAATTTATGTTCTGACTAAACTAAGCGATGGATTTTCTTTCTATGAACGGTTTTCTTTCTCCTAGGGTGTCTACTTAACGAATACGAGCATTTACTGTAAATAACTAAACATTTGTTTGGCTCTCAAATGCGCGTCTAGGATCCAATGTGCGGTTCAAATATGTCGAAGTCTTTTAAAAGTATTTTAAAGGGAATATGTTATTTCATTCGCTTTATCTGATTTAATAATAAAAATTCATCGTTTATGCTAATTCATCTCAGTTTATTTTTTTTACAATTGGTTCTCAACGCTTTGCCTCTAAAACACAATGAAACTGATTCAGAGGAATTTCTTAATTAGGTCTCTGAAACTGAATGTAACTGTTTCAGAAAAATGAAATTATAAGAAAATTTACCATAAAAAATTATTAAAAAAAAAATTAAAAATTCTGGTTTCCAAAAGAAAAACCTGTTAATTTCAGAGTCATTCCTCACACAGATTTTATATCAATTTATTGATTTATAAAGAATCATGTCCAGAGACATAAATATTTTCTATAGAAACAAATAATCATACTGAAAATTTTTTAATGCAGGTCAAAGAAAGAAAATTTTTTAGCTTCTGAAAAAAAGTATCGGGTTCTGATAATTATGTCCTATCGAAGATTTAGATATTGTGAGACTTTTTTCATTTCGTAAGTCTCAGATTTTATGACATTTTTTAGTAAGAAGGTCTCTCTTGGAATACTTTTTAGTCCCTCCTGATCCCTGCGTAAGTTTCTGCCATCAATTATCAAGAATTTCAATAAAATCTCTAAAAAGTCACATACAAAATAATCAATAGAAGTCGAAAAATCAATAATTTCAAAGAAACGAAAATTCACGGGAATTCCCGCTCTATTTCCCAGGATTTCGGGATCAAAAATTTACGGGAATTCCCTGGAAATCCCGTCCCGGGAATTCCCGTGAAAAACTCTAATTATAACCAAGTTCGTTAAAAAATAAGTATTCTATATGAAAATTGTTGCCTAAATATCGGGTCTAAGAATTAGTTGTTATAACCGAAAAATTTGTTATAACCAATTCGTTATTACCAAGTTTTACTGTTATTTATAGATTTGTCGCCACTAACATAGTACCAAAAATATTGGCAACCCTAATCTTTTACCCAGTAACTTGCTTATATTGAAATATTTTTAAAACTTTCAATGATTAAGGGACTTTTAAATATGATTGAACAAAGTAAAACAAATCTCATAAAGACTAATTTGAATTAGATACATATCGTTACTCGAAATGCAAACGGACTAACAAAAAAATAAAAATACTTAAACTATATCAATGTGTCAGGTTTTTACGGGGTTTTCCCCAGAAAAACATCTAAATCGACTTTGACTTATTATAACTTTTTACATAATGATCGAATTTTTCCAAAATTGAAATTTTTAGATTCCCCAACATTTTCTTTATAAGAGTATTACCTCAGATTCTATTATTTTGTCGAATTAATGATTCTGTAGCCAAAAATCTATAAAAAGTCTGAAGACAATTTTGTGCATTTTTTTTACGAATGTCAATACATTAAACGTTTACTAAAGTAAATCTATTACACGTTTTACCTTCTTTAATAGATAAAGCTAATAAAAAAATGATAAAGAAGCTAAATTGACCATAATCTAAACTATTTAAAGTTTATTTTAAAAGTTATGGTAAGTCAAAGCCGATTTAGGGGTTTTTCTGGGGGGAAACCCCCTTAAAACCTGACAACACTGAACTATATATTTATTTTCATTGTAAAAGTTATGAAAAATACCATTAATGATTTTATTTTGTTTAATTTCATTTTATCAGTGCCGTCCGATTAACTTTCAAGTGACTATACTTATGTATGTTTGCATGTTTATTAGGGTGGGTCAATTTTTTTTGACAAAAGGCGTATAAAAAATATATAATCTAAGAAAAATTTTAAGAAACTTGTTCAAGTAACTGTAAGTCTAAAATTAAAATTAAAAAAAAGATAATAATTTTGTGTAAAACAAACCCGAACTAATAACACTGTGCCACAAATATTGGGTCATCGCTTTGAGCCTCAATGGCTTCAACGTCATACGAAGGTAGACGATAATATAAACAAAGTCACTAGAGGGTTTTCAAAGTAAGTTTGGATTTTTTTTTTATGGACCACTGAAGTTTTTAATTTTTATAATTAATAGTAAATAATCAAGCTCGAGGTCTTTCTTTTATTTTAAATTTTCTTTATTTTATTCCTCCAATATTTCGTTATTAAGTAATTAAATAACATCCTTAGGGACAGTACCAAAAATTCTTATAAGCTGGTGCGTTGCTGTTGCTGCTATCGTCGTCATAATAGTACACTCAAAAAAAAGTTTGTAAAATGACGGGGATTTTCCCCGTGATTTTACAGGGCAGGTTTTGTAAAATATGTACTAGCAAGAATCCCCGTAATGTTACGGGGATAATTTGTAAATTGATTTAACAAAAGAAAATGTAAATTTACATTTTTTTGTAAAATATTAACTTCGAGGTGAACTTTTTTTTTGTAAATTTACAAAAAATTCGGTAAATTTACAAAACAAAATTGTAAACTAACAGAAAAAGGTTGTTATTTTACAAAGAAAAAATAGAAAATGAAAAAAATAACAAATTATTTGGTTAAACTACTGTTTTAACCTCAAAAAAATATTGAAAAACACGTATATTTACAATAAAAATTGTAAATGTGCAAAAAAAAAAAAAATTTAAATTTACGAAACAAATTGTAAACTTACAAAAAAAAATTGTAAATTTACAAAATAAAGTAGAAAATCAAAAACCAAAATTGTAAATTTACAAATTGTTTGGTTAAACTACTGTTTTTTATGGCAAAAAACTTGTATATTTACAATAAAAAGTGGTAAATTTACAATTTTTATTGTAAATATACCATTTTTTCTTATTTTTTTGCCGTAAAAACAGTAGTTTAACCAAAAAAATTGTAAATTTACAATATTGGTTTTGTATTTTCTACTTCATTTTTGTAAAATTACAACTTTTTTCGTAAGTATACAATTTTGCTTTTTTTTTTAATTCTTATATTTGTTTTGTTAAATTAAAGGGTTTTTTCCATTGGTGCATCTTATTTTTCCTTCTTCGGCAGCTGGAGTAGCACTTCAACAACCTGAAATGATTTTTTTTTTTTACTTAAGCACATTTAACAAACTTTTTAATGTATAACAACACTTTTTTATTTTTTTCGACATTTCGTTTTTCTTAAGTAGAACATATGAGAACTGCGAAGGAGGCTACACAAGAAATTTCTTATATTTTCAGGAAAAATTAGTCAAAAAATAACAATTTTTTTTGAATTTTTAGTTATTTTCACAAGTATTTTTAAAAAATCGGAAAATTTTTTTTGGATATTGTAGATTGGATGTTTAAGTTCCTGTTAAAATAAGAAAAAAATTATTTTTCATAATTGGCAGCTTTTTATTGACATTTTAGGTGCCAAATTAAAAAAAATTACCAAAAACATATGGTAAAATTACCAAAAAAAATGGTAAAAAAAATACAAAAAAAATAAACTATAAACAATTATATAGTAGAAACACATACAAATTTTGGTATTTTACTTAACGCAAATTTCCAAAAAATGGTGTAAAAGTTAATTTTTTTTGCTAAAGCTTACAATTAGTTGAAAATTTTTTGTGTCCGGAACTTAAAAAATTCCCAATTTTTTTTTCATGAAATTTTTTATTTATAAAAATTTATTTTTAACAAAATTTTTTATTTATAAAAAATGATTTTTAACTAAATTTTTTACTCCAAAAAAAATCTGAGCTTAGAAAATTTTTGTGTGCCCTATTGTTGAATAATAATTTTTTTTTTGTAAAACAACATTAATTCTAGTAATAAAATAAGTTTTGTAAAATTGCATTGGAATTTTGTACTTTTCAATACATATTTTTTGTTTTATTACATTTTTTGTGTTAAAAAACTGAAAACATTGTTAACGATATTAAAAACAAGTAAAAAAGTTAAATTCGGCCTTGCCGAATGTAGTGATACCCTCCACAATTTCAAAAAGATTATTGCAAAAAATTTTATTTAAAAGGAAATTACTTTTAAAAAAAAAATAATTTTTTTAAAAAAAAATTTCCGCGAAAAAAAATTTTGGTAAAAAAATACGCGATTTTTTTCTTTTTTTGTCAAAAAATATGTTCGTACTTGTTTAAATACCATTTGGTGTTCAATTATGTTCACATATGCCAACCAGAAGCCGAATTAAAACATTTTGTATTTTTAGGTTATGTTGAATGTACTGAAATTTTTGAGGTGTCCTTACATTTTCGTTCATAACTTTTGAACCGCTGAACCGATATCGCTCAAATGCAATACCAAACTTCTCGGGAGAATTTCCAATAAATATGTTAAGTTTCAGTCATCGCTGTGCAATATTTTGTCAGCGACAGCATTTTCCACAGACAGACAGACAGACGGACAGACGGACATCGCTAGAATGTCTTAAAATCGATCGGGCATCATGAATATATATACTTTATGGGGTCCCAGATCGATATTTCGATGAGTTACAAACAGAATGACAAACTTATATATACCCTCTATCACTAAGTGGAGGGTATAATAATATTAGTACCCAGGAAAATTTTTCAGAACCGATTCTGACAACACTTGTTCTAGAACAGGTTCTTCGGCAATCAAACACTATTACACTTTAATTATTTAGAACAAGTTAAGTGAAAATTGTTGTGAAACATGTTCTCTGCAATCAAAGTTTCATTACATTTTGGTTCTCAGGAATTGAAAAAAAATTAAGTGTCAAAAAAATTAAAAAATAAATATCAATTTATTATTGTTAGCCAAGAAAAAACACGAATTTCTCTTAAAATATCAGGATATAATCGTGAAAATTGTTGATAAAAAGTTAAGTAAGTTAAATTTTCATTGTATGGGTAGGGTCAAATACTAATAATATTTAGGGTTTTCACAGTAACGATTAAATTTGCCATTTTTAGTTTGGTATTTGGCAAATGTGCCAAACGTCAAGAAAAATGCCAATTTGAATGTGGCATATTTTTCTTAAAATGCACAACTCAAACCTTGTCTAAAAACAAAATGCCATTGTGCAAATAAAAAAAAACGTAAAAATGACAACAGCTGTGATTGTTTATGCTGAAATTTCGAACGCGGCAACAAAAACATTTATACAAAAAGAAACATACACATTTTTTGTGTTTATTTTAAAATTGTAAATGTAAAAAGATAATTAAAGTTATTTTGTGCAAATTATTAACGAATAGTGCGCTCACGATATGTAAAGAAAAAATGGTGGCAAATACTTGACGTTTAGTAAAATGGCAAATTTGCCAAATACCCAACTAAAAAAGGCAAATTTAATAGTCACTGTGAAAACCGCTATTATGTTTTTTATTTTAGAGAATAATCACAATTGGAGCGGGAAGCGTTTTTCCGCAACTGTTCACATACGTTTTATATGACAACAAAATTCCGCCGCGTTTTTCCGCCAAACTAGATTCAATTCTATTTTTATGAGGACAATTGCGTTTTTCCGCTTCCCGCTCCAATTGTGATTATTCTCTTAGTTTGCAGAAAATCCGTGTTCTGGTATGCCATTATTGTAATACCCAAAATGCAATTTTGGAGGCGCAAAAGGATATATGTGTGTTAAAAACTGTGAACACTTCATGTCAGATATGATTATATTTATCTTTGTTTAATAAATTAATGCAATTCAAAATATTTCTTTAATATTTCTCATTTCAGTTCCAAATTTTACTTCTAGAACCGATTCCGAAGAACAAAAATATGTTCTTTTTTTGCTTACAAACACCTATTGCTTTTGGGACAATCCCTATGTAAAAAAAATCGGTGTTGCACAAGAATTTGAACAGGTTCTAGGGAAGTATAAGTTGTTCCACAATCGGTTCTTTGCAACCGAAAATTTTGCTGGGTAATAAAACATTTTTGTAAACTGAAAACCTTGTAAACGATATTAAAAAAAATGTTTGTAATAAAACATTTTTTTGGTAGAAAAACTAAATAACATCATGTAAAATTGTGTTGTACATTTACAGTTTTCTTGTGTAAAAAAACTAAACACCTTGTAATATTTTTTTAATTTGTAAAATAATTCACTTTTTTGTAAATTTACCTAAAAAATTTGTAAAATAAATTTACCAACATATAATAGTAAAATTACAAAGCAAACTGTAGTTTTCGTTTTATTAAATATACAACAATTTTTGTAAAAAGACAAAAATATTAGTAAAATAGAATTACAAGACCTTTTACTTGTAATTTTACAAACAACAAATAAAAAGGTCGAATAACAACAAACAAAAAGGTCGAATAACAACAAACTTATTTGTTTTTAATTTTTTTTAAAGGCGATTGGAAAACGTCAAAATAAAAACACATCTAAGCTTCAAAAAATGGTTTGATGTCTTCAGTAAAATTTTATGGCGGTTCTTTACTTATTGTTAGAACATATTAACTTTCTAACTGCTAAAGTATACACTCAAAAAAATAAAACTGTAAAGTTAACAAATTTTTTTTTGTTAACTCGAGTTTACTGGCATTTTAGCAAATTTTTAGTTAAAATCAGCGTTTTAACTACTTTTTCTAGTTAAGTTCAATTTACGAAAATACTAGTTTTGTACAAATTTTGAATTAATTTTTTTTGTTGACTTTAAAACTGAGTTTACGAATTTTTACTAATTAATTTGCTGATTTTTTGTAACATTTTTGTCAAGTGAAAAATTTTAAACATTTCTTGTGTAGCCTCCTATGCAAATCTCATAAGTCCTACTTAAGCTGAACTTAATGCTGTCAAAAAAAAAAAAGAAAAAATAAGTGAAGTGTTAGTGTTTAAAACCAATATTTACCAAACTTAAAATTTTTTACAAAAAGTTTAGCTGAATTCAACTAATAAAAAATGTTACGAAATTTTCAGCTGAATTTTTAGTTAAAATTACGGTTTTCTTGCTACATTCATTCTACGAAAAGTTAACTAAATATTTTTTGTTAAATTAACTAGAAATTTAGTTGGTTCAAAATCAGGTGTTTTTTTAGTTAAATTTAACTACATTTTTTGCTAACTTTACAGTTTTATTTTTTTGAGTGTAATAAAATGTCCATTTAAAGGGTTAAAATGATTTACAAATATTTTCCTCATAAAATTTCAATGGTTAAAAGTTTGTGGCTCATGCCCAAAATGCTTAAAAATGGCATGGTGCCCTGGAGAGGATTTAAATAAAATTTTAGTGTTACACCACTTGTTCGGTAGGGTATCGTGATTACTATACCTTGATTTAAAGCGTTCTTTACTATACAATAGTTTATTTGAACGATGACGTATGGTTTTCTATCAAATCTATTTAGTTTTTTTAAATACCTAAAACAGAAATTTTTAATGGTCTCGGCGGTAGCTATATTTTGATTTTTGACCACTAGTTTCTTAGGATAATTTTCTTAGAATTTAGCGTTTTTTCTCATCCAAACAATTTGAGCCATCCTTATATTTATAAATACTTTGCTTACTGTAATTGTATGATCCTTCTAATTTTAAAAAATTGCTTTGAAAAAGAATCTATAGATAATGTTAAATACAAAACTGAATTCCTTTGATTAATACATAGAAATTGTACAGAAAATGATTTCTATTTTAATACATGACTTTGTTTCTTTTACAACTAAATACATACATACAGACATACATATATTCATTTACAAACATGCATACCGGACTAATTTGTCCTTTTTCATGTTTTCATTGTTGGATGACTGTAAAAATGCTTTGCAAAAAGTTATTCAACCCTTAAAATTAGTTTCGTAATAAAAATAACTTTTTCACTTTTCAATTTGTTTTGTCCATAGAATAAAATAGTAAGAAAATTGTACTTTTGGATGTATTTATTTAACTTAAATAGGTTTTGCAAGAATTGCCAAAGTTTCATTAACAATGGGTACATCGATTTTTTTTAGTTTGTTAGCAATTGTATCGTCACAAACACAAAAATACTGATGCTTCTGGAAATATATATTTATTATATTTACAGTTAATTCGGCTATTACATGCAGAGAACAAATTAAAGTATACTAAAAAAAAATTAAGGTAGACTAAATTCCCTTAGGGTTTTAAAAACTAACTTGTAATTTTTATTAAGGCCCAATGTAGTTTTTTTATGACCCAACGTTTTTTTTTTTTTAGTGCATTTCGAATAGGACGAATAAATGATAAAAAGGTATTTCTTCTTAAAAGCCGAAGTGTACCTCGAGAATCCGACCCGATTCCAGTTTACCGTAGCGACACCGTAGATGTATAAGTAGTAACCCGGCAAAAAATAAACGAAGTGGTTCAAAAAGAATTAGTGGTTTCACTACATACAAAGTAGCGATATGTGCCGAACTTCATATTCCGTAGGAAGTACTTTTAAAATCACTTCCAAAAATGCTACAAAATAATAATAAGTAAAAACATCTTTCACCAGTTCTTTACTTAATAATTTCAAAGTACCTCTTTTATATGTTCTTAGGAATTAAATCATATCAAATTATATAAAATCACCACAACATATGAACTTCTTTTTCAACTGAAACACTTAGAGGGGGGGGTGAAATAAAGCCATAGGCAATAAGGCCATATGGCCTTATTTCCCAATGAATTGAGAAATAAAGCCATATGGCCTTATTACCAACCACTGTTGGAAATAAAACCATATATGGCTTTATTACTCATTTGAAAATTTATAAAAGTATTCATCATTAATTTCCGGAGAGTGTAGGGGAAAATGTGGAAAAATTTTTCCACTAAAATCCTGCTACCCAAAAAAAAATTATTTAGCGAAGCCGCTAAATTAATTTATGGAGTTTGTAATCCTTAGGCCCGGCCGAAGGCCGGCTACACAGAAAAACTTTTTTGTTAAACAATCTTTAAATTAAAAATCCTGCTAACAAAAAAATGGTGCCTCTAGGCCCCTCTGAGTTCAGAGGTTCCTGGAAAGTGGGTTTTTAATTTAAAGAAAGTTAAACAAAAAAAGTCAAGGTCTTATCGCCCAAAACCGTAAATTTCATATCGCCCAAGCTGCGACATATATCCCAAAATGATAAGTTTAAAAATGTTATTTCTCCCAAAACAAAATTGTCGAAAAATTCAAAATATTTTTTTTGGGCGAAATGTAGAAATTACGACTTCTATGATTTGTTTTTTTTTTGTAATAAAGGTTTTCTGCGTAGCCGGCCTTCGGCCGGGCTTAGGGATTACAAACTCCATGCATTAAACCCACCCTCTCTGCAAACCAAAGCTATTTTGGATATCAGGCCTTTTTGAGGCATAACAAATTTGATAGCGCAAAGACCTGCTACCCTAGAAAACTTTACTTTGCAAAGAGGGTGGGTTTAATGCATGGATTTTGTAATCCCTAAGCCCGGCCGAAGGCCGGCTACACAGAAAAACTTTTTTTGTTAAACAATCTTTAAATTAAAAACCCTGCCAATAAAAAATTGGTGCCTCTAGACCCCTCTAAGTTCCGAGGTTCGTAGTATATGTGGTTTTTTAATTTAAAGATAGTCAACAAATTTTTTTCTGCGTAGCCGGCCTTCGGCCGTGCTTAGGGATTACAAAATCCATAAATTAATTTAGCGGCTTCGCTAAATTTTTTTTTTTGGGATAGCAGGATTTACGGGGAAATATATTTCCACATTTTCAACTGATATGGCTTTATTTCCACTTTGGTTGCAAAATCAATATGACCTTATGACTTTATTGCTCAATCGTGTTGGTAATAAAGCCATATGGCCTTATTTCCCATTGAATTGAGAAATAAGGCCATATGGCCTTATTGCCTATGGCTTTATTTCATCCCCCCACACTTAGAATGTGGGTGGGGGGATGAAATAAAGCCATAGGCAATAAGGCCATATGGCCTTATTTCTCAATTCAATGGGAAATAAGGCCATATGGCTTTATTACCAACACGATTGAGCAATAAAGTCATATTGATTTTGCAACCAAAGTGGAAATAAAGCCATATCAGTTCAAAATGTGGAAATATATTTCCCCGTAAATACTGCTACCCAAAAAAAAATTATTTAGCGAATCCGCTAAATTAATTTATGGAGTTTGTAATCCCTAAGCCCGGCCAATGGCCGGCTACGCAGAAAAAAATTTATTTTTGACTATCTTTAAATTAAAAAACCACATATACCACGAACCTCGGAACTTAGAAGGGTCTAGAGGCACCAATTTTTTATTGGCAGGGTTTTTAATTTAAAGATTGTTTAACAAAAAAAGTTTTTCTGTGTAGCCGGCCTCCGGCCGGGCTTAGGGATTACAAAACCCATGCATTAAACCCACCCTCTTCGCAAAGTAAAGTTTTCAAGGGTAGCAGGCCTTTGCGCTATCAAATTTGTTATGCCTCAAAAAGGCCTGATAGCCAAAATAGCTTTGGTTTGCAGAGAGGGTGGGTTTAATGCATGGAGTTTGTAATCCCTAAGTCCGGCCGCAGGCCGGCTACGCAGAAAACCTTTATTACAAAAAAACAAATCATAGAAGTCGTAATTTCGACATTTCGCCCAAAAAAAAATATTTTGGATTTTTTGAAAATTTTGTTTTGGGAGAAATAACATTTTTAAACCTATCATTTTGGGCTATATCTCGCAGCTTGGGCGATATGACATTTACAGTTTTGGGCGATAAGACCTTGACTTTTTTTGTTTAACTTTCTTTAAATTAAAAACCCACATTCCAGGAACCTCTGAACTCAGAGGGGCCTAGAGGCACCATTTTTTTGTTAGCAGGATTTTTAATTTAAAAATTGTTTAACAAAAAAGTTTTTCTGTGTAGCCGGCCTTGGGCCGGGCTTAAGGATTACAAACTCCATAAATTAATTTAGCGGCTTCGCTAAATAATTATTTTTTTTTGGGTAGCAGGATTTTAGTGGAAAAATGTTTCCACATTTTCCCCAACACTCTCCGGAAATTAATGACGAATACTTTTATAAATTTTCAAATGAGTAATAAAGCCATATATGGCTTTATTTCCAACAGTGGTTGGTAACAAGGCCATATGGCTTTATTTCTCAACTCATTGGGAAATAAGGCCATATGGCCTTATTGCCTATGGCTTTATTTCACCCCCCAATGTGGGTGATACACGAAGTATACACTTTTTTCTACGTCCAGCTTCGAATAGATTTAGGTTTTGCAAAAATGGTGACTAAATTTGGTAATGGCATTTCATTTCTCTTTATTTATAGCTTAAAAAATCGAAAAGACGAAAATCGATAATACAAGCAATTTGACGAAAAATGGTGGTCCTAAATTAAATAAATACATTTACGAACCAAAGCGGATGTTTCTCCATCATATTATTAAAGATTGTTTAAGCTTTTTAGAATATTGAGGCTTAGGCTTGTGGTCAGAACAAACTGGTGAATCGATTTGCCGTGATTTTTTTAGTTTTGAGATCTTTATAATTACTCATTTTTTTAATTCGAAGTATATACGTTTGATTATCAATGAAATTAATTTTTCTATTACGTAAGGTTTTTAAGATATTCGCGTTTGAATATTGATATATTTGGGTGTCCTCTGTAACATATTCATAAGTTGCTCAAACACAATATAACTCGATTTAGTAAAAATAAGACATCTTTATAACAAATCTGTATCCAAATTTTTCTATCGCGTACAGTTTTTGAAATATTGGCGTTTAAAAATCTAAACTCCACTGTTGCGCAATTATATTCTTTATAAATCACACCAACATTTTCAAACGCGAATATCTCAAAACGCGAATATCTCAAATTTGACAAATTTGGATTGCAGTTTTGGAATAAGGAGGTCCATTTTATATGAAATCAAGTCCAATTTGGTGGAAGCAACGTAAGAATACGTAACGTAGACCCCTAAAAGTGCCACTGAAAAGTGGCGAAAAAAAGAACATACTTTGTGTGCCACGCCCATATTAAATTCATCAATGTTTCAGTTGAAGAAGAAGTACATCTGGTTCATAAGTTGTGGTGAATTTTGTAGTGAATGGTAAGCTCTTTTTTTGCTGGGAACGAATAGTTTTGTTGTAGTTAAAATCCGATCCGACTTAAACCGACTCACCTGATATTGTTTCTCTTGTGAGTCACTTAGATTTATACTAATCGTATTTAGAATCCGACTCTCCTGATATTGTTTCTCTCGTGAGTTACTTAGATTTATGCTAATCGTATTTAGAATCCGACTCACCTGATATTGTTTCTTCTCGTGAGTTACCATTCGTAGTTAAAACCCGATCCGACTTAGCGCGATTTAACCCGACTGACATGATATTGTTTCTCTCGTGAATTACTTAGATTTAGACTAATCGTATTTAAAATCCGACTCACCTGATATTGTTTCTTCTCGTGAGTTACCATTCGTAGTTAGAACCCGATCCGACTTAACACGATTTAATCCGACTCACCTGATAATGTTTCTCTCGTGAGTTACTTAGATTTATACAAAATATATTTAGAATCCGACTCACCTGATATAATTGTTTCTTCTCGTGAGTTACCATGTGTAGTTAGAACCCGATCCGACTTAACCCGATTCACCTGATATTGTTTCTCTTGTGAGTTACTTAGATTAACACTAATCGTATTTAGAATCCGACTCACCTGATATTGTTTCTCCTCGTGAGTTACCATTTGTTGTGGTTTACGTTAAGTTATTTATTGTTTGCATTTACTACTGTTCCAAAAATTATTCAGGATTTCATACAAAATTGAAACGTAGTTTTCTTTGTATTTTAAATATTTTAATAATCAATTTTTTGTAATATTTTTTCATTCGTTTTTAATAAATAAACAAATCAACAACAGTTTTCAATTTTGAAATCAATTTTTTTTCTGAATTTTGTCAGAAATTTTATGAATTTTGTAAATTCATTTGGAATAAAAATATTGATTTTGTGGATTGTTAAATAATTTGTCGGTGAAATTTGTGATTTTGCCATGCCTAATAGATATAATTTACGATCTGCACAATCTGATCCTGAAATTTCTCCAATTCGTGGTGGTCAACCTGAAGACGAACTCAATACCACAATGATCGAGCCGCAACCTACTGTTCAGGACCAATTAGCTGATCTCATTGCCAATTTGCAAAGTCTAAGTAGAATTGTTGTGGAAAACCGAAATGAAATGCATTTATTGAGACAACAGAAAAATGCCGAAATTGATTTGCTTAAACAGCAAATTCAACGCACAGCTAATGCGAATAATGAATATCGTGAGAATCATCTACCCTCGTCCCAGCCATCTGTAGATAATAATGGCCAAAATTCGAATATGCGTTCATTACGAAATGGTTCTGTCGCAGGCATAGATTGCCCAGCCGGGTCATCTAGTTCTAACAATGTTCAATGTTCAGTGGCCGATGTTCGTTATTTGCCAAATGCCTCTGGTGCTGATATTAATTTTCAGCCAACAAATGGTTTACCAAATCCAAATACAATAAGATTTGGTGACTTTTCAGGTAAACTTTATGATTTGCCAGCATTCTCTGGAAATGCTGATGAATGGCCATTGTTTATAGCCAATTTTAAAGATACTACTGATACCTTTAAGTACGGTAATCGACAAAATCTCATGCGCTTGCAGAAGTGCCTTTCTGGTCCTGCTAAAGAAGCAGTTTCTTCAATGCTCATTTACCCTGATGATGTACCTCAAGTGATTGAAGAGCTTGAATTTCGTTTTGGTCGTCCTGACATCTTGGTACGTTCACAGCTTCAAAAAGTGAAACAGTTTCCAATGATAAGTCATAAGAAAATGGACCAAATTATAACTTTTTCGACAACAGTTCGTAATGTTGTAGCGTTTTTGTCGTCCGCAGGATGCGGTCATCATCTTTCAAGTACTACTTTATTAGAAGAAATGGCATCAAAACTTCCTACCGATCAACAGTTTGAGTGGGCAAAAGAAGCCTCCAAAATAAAGCCATTTCCCACTATTGTTGAATTTTCTAAATGGCTTGGTGATTTGGCTAAGGTCATAAGCTTAATGCCAAATTTATCATCACAACAAATTCAAAATCAACCGGTGAAACAAATGATGACCATTGATAACGGTAAGAAGCCCAAGTCCAAACCAAAATGTGAGGTTTGTAAAGGGGACCATTATGTATCCAACTGTAAAACGTTTACTGAAGAAATGCCTGTCGAAACACGTTGGGAAAAGGTTAAACAGTTAAAACTTTTCTTTTGTTGCCTCACAAAGGTCATGGCTCCAATACTTGTCGTTACAAAAAAGTATGTGGCATTAATGATTGCAAAAAAAGTCACCACAAAACGCTTCATGAATACCAGGCAGAAGTTGAACCTAATGCTTTGGCTGTGCTGAATTGTAATGAGCAACATGAACAGGGAAGTATTTTGTTTAAAATTATGCCTGTGAATTTATATGGTCCTTCTGGTTCTTTTAGGGCATTTGTCATGTTCGATGAAGGGTCATCCATTTCTCTTTTGGATGGAAATATGGCTCGACAACTTGGTCTAAAGGGACAGTCTTCCGATTTAACTCTTCAGTGGTATGGAGAAAAAACGGTTACAGAAAAATCTTCTAAAGTTTGTCTTGAAATAAAGGGCTTAGAAAAAGACTCAAGGAAATTTGCTTTGAAGAACGTTTATACAGTAGAGAAGCTAAATTTACCTAGCCAATCATATTTCAAAGCTTCATTTCCACATTTATCTTCAATGCCCATGGAAGATTATGATAAAGAGACCCCAGTGTTACTTCTTGGTTTAGATAATGCGTTTATTGGTGTACCTACTGCAATTATTCAGTCCCAAGAGTCCAATATTATAGCCATGCAGTGTAAACTAGGATGGTTAGCATATGGAAATTCTAGTTCGTACTTAAACCAACCAAGAGTTTTACACATTAAAGAGGATCCGTTGCATAATATTGTACAAGAATTCCTAGCTACTGAAGATTTTGGTGTAAATTATAATATTGAACCCCTTTTATCTGATGATGATCAAGTCGCCAAGCAAATTATGGAGGAAACAACAAAGCGCATTGGTAAACGCTTTAAAACTGGTTTGTTATGGAAGAAGTATCCCCCTGATATGCCATCTAGCTTAGAAATGGCTGAAAAACGACTGATGCCAATTGAAAGAAAGATGATTAAAGACTCCAATTATGGGGAAAAATACAATCAAGAAATAGAAAAATATATTCAGAAAGGTTACGCACGAAAGCTTAGCGTAGATGAAGTGTCGCAAACATCTCATCCAGTATGGTATTTACCCCATTTTGGAGTTGTGAATCCCCATAAGCCGGATAAACTAAGAGTAGTTTTCGATGCTGCCGCAAAAACTAGTGACATTTCATTAAATGCTCTTTTACTCAAAGGTCCAGAACAAGCTAAACCGTTATTAGGTATACTTCTCAAATTTCGACAAGGTGCCTTTGGTGTTGCGGCGGATATTCGAGAAATGTTCTCACAAGTGAAGATTCGAGAAGAGGATCAACATGCACAAAGGTTTGTGTGGAGAAATGGTAAGATTAATGAACCATTACAACATTATGCAATGGTTTCTATGACGTTTGGTGCAATTTGTTCTCCATGTTGTGCGGAGTATGTAAAGAATCGTAATGCTTCAGAATTTTCGCACAAGTATCCAGAAGCTGCTGCAGCTATTGTTGAAAAGCACACTGAAAAAAAAATTTACCATTTTTAAAGCATGTTGAACTTAATTTAAAAAAAGAAGGGTATGCGAGGGCTCCAAAGATATTAATTCTTCTTCCAAGTATATTTTTTCCTAAAACATAGTAATGCATTTACTTAAATATATCTTAAAAGTAAGTAAAATTGTACTTATTATAAGTTGAATTGTTTTTATCCAGAGGAAAAATATTTTTTTAAAATAAGTATAAATTTCCTTAAACTTACGGATTCTGTGGACCCTATGGAGTCCCAATGTGAGGACCCTACGGGCCCCCAATATATGGGGTCCGCCCATGAGTATGTGCGTACACTATTATAGGGTCACTATTGATTGTGATCCAAAATTTTGGTCAGAATCGCTCTATCTGGCTTAGTTTTCGAGATCTGGGAATGGGGTCTTGAGAAATTTGATCATGAAATAACTCGAAAACTATAACTCGGAGAGCTTTCGGGTCTTCGGCGGTCATATTCTACAAGTTAAGGACTACAAAAATGCCTTTAGAATTTTTTTCGTATCTGCAGTATTTGCAGAGTTATAGGCATTTGAAAATTCCGCGAAAATGGGGCCCCCAGATGGGGTCCCCAAAATACCTCAAGTATTTTTTTCTTAAGTTAAGTCAATTCTTTCTTAAACTGATGAAGATATGGATTCAAATAAAGTCAATGAAATCAATAAAATAAAGGTTACTTTTTTCTTAACTTAAAACAAAAATTGATTAAATTAAAGAAAATGCGTTTTGGAATTAAAGATTAGTACTTATTTGATTCAATGGCTTGAAAATGTCTATACTATTTTTAAGTAAGTTACGTACTTATTTATTTTTTTTGCACACAATTTAAATTTTTTTCTTTTAAGTAAAACAAAATTTTTTAATAAACCTTTTTTTTCTTAAATGCAATCAATTCGCCATTAATGTAAAGAATATTTAACTTAATTTAAAAAAACAAATTAAGGAAAACTTTTGTGCTTTTTTAAGTATTTGCATGTACTATCTTCAAGTTTATTTTCTTTGTTTTAAGTAAAACCACCTTATATTAAGTTAAGTTGAAGTAAATTATAAAAAAAATTGTGTACTTAAATTAATAACAGTGTTTATTTAATTTCAGTATAGTTATTTTTTTCAGTGCAATATGTAGATGACTTTGTATCAAGTTTCAAGAACGAAGAAGAGGCTATTGTAATATGTCAACAAGTAGTAGAAATTCACTCTGAAGGAGGATTCGATTTAAGAGGATTTGTTTCAAATAGCGAAAAGTTGGAAGCTGTGATGAATTCTACCACAAATATTACTTCGCAAAAAGTAAACATGGAAAAACAGTCCGTATCGCAAAAAATCTTGGGAATGTATTGGAATAAAACTGAAGATACCTTCGAGTTTCAAACGAAGTTCCACTGCCTTGCTCAAGAAGTTTTAGATGGCGTTCGTGTTCCCACTAAACGGGAGCTTCTGAAGATTGCTATGGCTGTTTTTGACCCGTATGGTTTGATAGCAGACTTTTTACTGTATTGTAAGCTTTTGGTCCAAAGTACGTGGAAATGTCAACTTACTTGGGATGATCCCATTCCACTTGAGATACACAAAAAATGGCGATTATGGTGGAACGAGTTCAAAAATGTTAAGCTGTTCAAAGTTCCTCGCTGTTTGTCTTTTTATATGTTTGATGCAAACATACAACTACACGTTTTCGTTGATGCAAGCCAGGATGCGTTTGCGGCAGTTTGCTACTTCCGAATTCAACATGTAAATGGAGTGGATATTTCCTTTATAATAGGGAAAATACGATGTGCTCCACTAAAATTAATGAGTGTGCCACGTTTAGAACTTCAAGCCGCTGTTTTGGGTTCAAGGTTATCCGAGATTGTTTTAAAAAATCACGAAGTAGATATTGCATCGGTTCATTTTTGGTCGGATTCCCAAACAGTGCTCCAATGGATATACTCAACGGAAAGACGATTTAAAGCATTTGTAAGCCATCGAGTAGCAGAAATCTTAAACATTTCAAACCCACAGCAGTGGAGGTACGTTCCAACTAGAGTATTCAAAACCGAAACCGAAAACCGGTTAACCGGTTTTTTCATTTTTAGAAACTCGACCGGTTTCGAATAGTTTTGAATTTCGAATATTCGAGAAACCGGTTTTTTTGTGTCGGTTAACCGGTTTTTATAAAAAGTTATAATATAATGATTTAAAATATGAATTGACATTACACAGTTTTTAGAAATACTCACAAAACTTAGCGGTGCTTCCATAATCAGCTTGTGGATATGTTGGTATGTAAATATCAATATATCAACGAGTACCGGAAGTCCGTCTCTTCGTTTAATATTGAAATCAATATATATTTTTTATATTTGGCACCTTGGAGTTCTATGGCAAACCATTTTTTTAAATTCTCCTTTTGAAATTGTTGAAATCTGTATTTCAAATTCCGATGTCTGAATTTATTATTAATTGTGCTCTTTAAACAATTCAATAAACGGATTTCCGCTCGCAATTGCAAAGAACTAAAATTTAGTTGTTACTTTCTGTCGAAGTTTCCAGCGAAATTGTGCGACGTAAACGGTGTCATACAGATGATACTATTTTCGCTATGACTTATCGATTTTGTGTTTATTGGGTTATGCCTGTTTTGTAAAAATATAATTAAGTTTTATTAATTTTTAACCTGAAGAATAAAAACCGAAAAAACCGGTTTAACCGGTTTTTTTGCTAAAACCGAAACCGGAAACCGGTTTTTCAAAAATAAGCTTTTTCGAATAAACCGAAAACCGGTTTTTGAAAATGGCCGGTTTTTGAATACACTAGTTCCAACACATCAAAACCCTGCAGATGCTGGAACTAGAGCCATTTATCCACCTAAATTTGAAAACAACAGCGTTTGGATAACTGGTCCTAAGTTTCTACGTGAAGATTGTAATCTTTGGCCAAACAATCATATTGAGTTATCAAAAAAACCGTTAGATGAAGAAATAAAAACACATTTGTGCATAAATAATCAAATTCCTACCAATTTGATTGAGTATTCCCGGTTTTCCTCTTACGTTAAACTGAAGCGAACGATGGTTTGGGTGCTACGCTTTGCAAAACTACTGCCAAATACGTCACGTAATGTAAATGCCAAAGAAATTGATGTCGCCGATAAGATGATCTGTAAAATGGTGCAGACAGAACAATTTCCTGATGAGGTTAGTTGTTTAAAGAAGAATACACCAATTTCTAAAAGTAGTTCATTATATACGCTTGCGCCATATTTGGACGAAGAGGGTCTGCTTCGTATTCAAGGACGTTTAGATGAAGCTCAATATTTGCCGTTTGATGCTCGAAGGCCCATCATATTGCCTAACAACCATTGGGTTTCGGAGTTGATTATGAGTCATTTTCATTATAAAAATCATCATCAAAATATGAATCTAACCATCAATGTATTACGCCAAAGATACTGGATCACCAATATCAAATCGTTGTTTAAAAAGGTAAAACGTAACTGCTATACTTGTAAGATCGATTCAATACGACCAAATATACCTTTAATGGGACAGCTGCCACCAGATCGTGTCATCCCATATGTACGTCCGTTTACGTATACAGGGACCATTCAACGTTTTAATTGGCCGTCGGAGAGAAAAGAGATGGGCTGTTATTTTTACGTGTCTCACTATCCGAGCAGCCCATATAGAACTTGTGGATGATCTTTCAACAGATGCATTCTTACTCTCCTTTAGAAATTTTGTAAATCGTCGGGGTACTCCGATAAGAATTAGAAGTGACAACGGCACAAACTTTATTGGTGCTCAAAAATTACTTAAGAAGGAGGACCGACTTTTTAATGTCGACGAGCTGCAACAAGAAGCAACAAACCGAAATATTGAATGGCTGTTTAATTGTCCAGCCAATCCCAGCTCTGGAGGAGTCTGGGAACGTTTAATTCAAATTGTTAAACGTCTGTTAACAAAAACTTTAAAAGATTCTTCACCGAAAGTAGAAACTCTGCGAAGTCTATTAATTGAGGCTGAGAATATAATAAACTCAAGACCTCTTACAGAAATGCCAATTAGCTCAGCTGATGATGAACCCTTAACACCAAACCATTTCTTGTTGGGTTGCCTTAATTCAACCCAAACTCCAAGTGATGTTGATGAAACTGTGTGCCTTCGTAAACAATGGAAAATATCACAAAATTTAAAAGATCGCTTGTGGAAACAGTGGGTAACACAATATCTTCCACAATTGATTCGGATGTCGAAATGGAGAAATAAAACAACACCAATCAAAGTTGATGATATTGTTGTAATACTTGATGCAACCATGCCTAGAAGCCAATGGCTTAAAGGAAGAATTGTAAAAGTTTTCCCTGCCAAAGATGGACAAATTCGGTTTGCTGAAGTCAAGACGCTCAACGGCATAACACGCCGCCCCGTTTCAAAATTAGTTGTATTAGAAGTTGAAAGTGGTGAATCAGGATGATTCACAGGGGGGAGAATGTTGTGGTTTACGTTAAGTTATTTATTGTTTGCATTTACTACTGTTCCAAAAATTATTCAGGATTTCATACAAAATTGAAACGTAGTTTTCTTTGTATTTTAAATATTTTAATAATCAATTTTTTGTAATATTTTTTCATTCGTTTTTAATAAATAAACAAATCAACAACACCATTCGTAGTTAGAACCCGATCCGACTTAAACCGACTCACCTGATATTGTTTCTCTCGTGAGTCACTAAGATTTATACTAATCGTATATAGAATCCGACTCACGTGATATTGTTTCTTTAGTAAGTTACTTAAATTTATACTAACCGTATTTAGTACCCGACTCCTATTAGACCCGACTCATCTGATATTGTTTCTCCTCGGGAGTCAGTCGCCCTTGTAAATACACCGACGGATTTCACGAACCCGACTACTTACTAACCCTAGATTGAACTGAAGGTAGACATATTGAAGCTGTGTACGATAACAATTATTTCAAAGGAGGTAGACCTTTGACGACTCTGGACAGAACGAGTCATACCTCAGCATAGTAAAATAAACTGCAACACAAAATAATAGTCATGCAACAAAAAATTGGACACCTAACTCCTCTAGAATTTAATGGCATAAACAATATTTGAAATTAATAATTAAATAAAATTTTTTACAAAAAACCAACCTTTTATGCTTACTAAATTTTTTACTATTACCCCACACTTTTCCAAAATGATGCCAACATTATGTTGGACTCCAAACCAGTCTAGTATATGTATAGGTATGTATTTATATACCACTACACCAATTGAAAATACAAATTGTTTTATATTTAGTATTTAAGTCATTAAATAAATATTCCCCAAATTTTGTGCAAAAATATTTAAATTAGAGATGGTCGCGTGTCTCTCAATCACTCACGAGACAAATAATGTTAAAACCATACGCGTTCTCAATAACTTCAGCAAATTATTTTTTATTTAATCACGTGGGATTCACATGAAATTTTGTTAATCAAACTAAAATCTTACTAACTTTTATCACAAACACACAAAAAAAATGTTTAGTAATCTCACGGAAATTTTTCACTTCTTCAAAAGCCAAAAAGAATGTTAATAATACTGCGTGACAAAACTAACCACTATTTTAGAAAACAAGAGGTACGACCATCATTTCAATATATTTCGGACATGCTAAATCGAATGGCGTACTCCGTTTTTCGATGTATGGCACAGTTTTCATGTAAAATGTCATTAAAGATTGGCTGATTTTCAGTTGCTTTTTTAACAAAAAAAATTCCAAAGCTAATGATTTTTAAATTTTATGGCATGGAAAACAAAGATATAACTTGTAGCAATATTTCTAATATAAATTTGGTTTAAAGCTTTTCATCTTAAGCCCTTAAATTTGCGGATTTCTTCATTTTTTTAAGTTTTCGCGAAATTAACCGCTAAATTGGTCTCTGATAATAATCTTGCATTTTGTGGATCATAAAGGCATCCATGACACTGCGAATAGTGGACAAAAAACCTCTATGTTATATGGACCATCATGATGAAAATCGCGAAAAACCGTTTTTTTGTATATGGCAGCATCACTTTAGGAGATGATTTGAGGCTTCATTTTTTAGTATATAATGTGGGAACCTTAAACAATGAACTGACCCAAAATTTGTCCAAAAAAGTTTTCATTTGCAAAAGTTATCTTAACAAAAACTATAATTATTGTATCGCAAACACTGAAATAATAGTTTTTGTTAAGATAACTTTTGCAAATGAAAACTTTTTTGGCCGAATTTTTGGTCAGTTAGTTGTTTAAGGTTCCCACATTATATACTAAAAGATGGAACCTTAAATCATCTCGTAAAGTGATGCTGGCATATACAAAAAAACGGTTTTTCGCGATTTTCATCATGATGGTCCATATAACATAGCTGTTTTTTGTCCACTATTCGTACACTCAAAATAATTACTCTGTTAAATACTCTGTAAAATGACTGTAATCTCAATTCGACAGATATTTGACCAAGTTATCTGCCGAAATACAGATTTTAAGATAATTCTTTGTATTTTCTGTAACCGAAAAACAAAATTTTATCTGTAATTTTATTTTTACTTTGTAATCTCTATTTTACAGATAATAAACAGAGTTTTTTGTTAAAATACAGATTTGTAAAAAAATACCTTATTCTTTTTTTCGTAACCAAAATACTAAATTTTATCTGTAATTTTACTATTGCTCTGTAATGTAGTTTTCAAATAAAAATCTCGTCTTTAAAAAGCGTCTTAAATAACAATAAAATTTGGTAAGTTTTACGAGGATGTAGTGTAAAATTGGAGGTACTCGTAAAATACTCGAATTTTCACAAAAATAAAAAAAAAAAATTTACAATTTGGAAAAATTTACTCGATGGCATTTCCCAATTGTCAACACTACTTGCACATTAAGGAAAATTAAATTGATTAGCAATCAAATAGTGAATAAAATAGTAAAATTCTGGCGCTTTTATCAATATTTTACTAATGATTCTGAAAATTTAAAGTTTTTTTATAGAAATCTTTTTACAGAGTTTTCTTTGTAAAATAACAAAAAATCTTGCTGGTTGGAAATCTATGGTATTTTCTGCTGGCTCAGCAGAGTATCTCTGTAATTTAACAGAGTGATTATTTTGAGTGTATTGTTAGGGATGCATTTTTGATTCATTAAAAGCAAGTTTTTTATCAAAGACCAATTTGGCTGTTAATTTCGCGAAAACCTTAAAAAATGAAGAAATTCGCGAATTTAAGTGCTTAAATTGAAAAGCTTTAAACCAAATTTGCATAAGAAATGTTGCTACAAGTCATATCTTTGTTTTCCATGTCATAAAATTTATAAACCATTTACTTTGGAAATTTTTTTTTTTTAAAAACTGGCTCGAAATCAGCAAATCTTTAACGACATTTTGCAAGAAAACTGTACCATACATCGAAAAACGAAATCAGCATGTCCGAAATATATAGAAATGATGGTCGTAACTCTTGTTTATTTTTTAGTGTTCCGCAGTGTAATTGAGGATACTGAATCTTTTATACTCTCAAAAATGTAAAAAAAAATATTAAAATTGCCATTAGTGTTTCATTTTTTTTTTTTTGTGGGGGTTGGCGGAGACTTTGGAGGACACCAACCACCTTGTAATAAATCTGGTCAATTTGATTTATTATGATTCTTAAATTTACTTTTATATAATCACGCCCACAAAAGGGGTGAGGGCAAAAAAACCCTTTTTTAATATCTTGGGGTATATTCAAATTAATCTTCAAGGTTCTAGCTCTTTTATTTTAAAATGCATCGTGTCCTCCCCAGACGAACGAACAGGCGCCCGGACATTAAAAAAATGTATAAGAATCGATAACTGGACACGTCATACATATTAACTTTATGAGGTACTAAACCAATATCACGATTCGTTTTCATGACAAATCTAGTAGTTGGCGGGTATAATGACAGTCACTGTAGTTGGCGGATATAATAACAGTCACGTATGGTTTATGTGAATCAAGCTAAAGCTCACGTAGTCACCTCTAATTTAAACTGACAATAAGTTAATATGCATGAGCTCTTTACCCAGGTGGGACACTCGAATT
Organism: Pegoplata infirma; assembly: GCA_963921195.1. Classification (NCBI taxonomy): domain Eukaryota; kingdom Metazoa; phylum Arthropoda; class Insecta; order Diptera; family Anthomyiidae; genus Pegoplata; species Pegoplata infirma. Next base: position 168,303,349 of record OY992540.1, on the reverse strand, counting down.
TGGCAGTATTTGCAAGGAAACTAATATTTTTGTTGCTATAAATTCTAACATGACATTTTTACGTTTTCCTTTGTTAACGTGAATAAGGAGGTAATATAGAATGGTAATGGTAGAACCATTGCCATACTGTGTGTAGTATAATATACATTTCATCCCATTTAAATAATAAAATTCAAAGTGTGGTAAACACAAATATATAATGCAAAAATACTACATCTACGGTTGCATTAGAAGTCCTCCTGCATATAATACCACTGGACATACTAGGAAAACAGAGTAGGCGGCCGCGTAGGTAATTCGACTTAAATTTCGCGAATTTCGGTAAAATTTAAGCAAAATTACACTACTCTACACGGTTTTCGCACAGACATTTTAAATACATATTGTAAAGCATTTTGGGCTCCTAAACACGTATCTGTCATCAGAAAAACTTTATCAAATCGCCTTCTCGAGATATAGGCATTTTAATTTTTTTGTGGACCAAGCACTCAAAAGAGACTCATTTTTATACCCTACACCACTCTGTGGTACAGGGTATAATGAGTTTGTGATGGTGTTTGTAACTACCCGAAATATCGGTCCTAGACCCACTTTCAAGTACACGATCGACTTAGAATCACTTTTTGAGTCGATTTAGCGATGTCCGTCCGTCCGTCCATGTAAACGTTGTGCGCACGATACAGGTCGCAATTTTTAACCGATTTGTCTGAAATCTGAAAATTAAGCTTCTTTTGACCCAAGGCCAATATTGAAATTGGAAAAAATCGGTCCATGTGTTGACCTAGCCCCCATACAAACGTCCCCTTTAAATTTGGGTCAAATACGTTTTTGGTATTCACAAATCAACGTTCCGAATTTCAAAGGAATTGGACCAGTTCTTCTTGTAGCCCCCATACAAACCACTATCCCGATATTCACATAAATCTATAAAATTTGATGAAAATAGAAAACATTTGATTAAAATTTTGTTTGTGTGTCTTTAACGCATACTTTAATAACCCCAAAAATCTGATTATAATCGGACTATTTTTGGACTTAGGCCCCATATGAAAATTTCGCCCGATATTACTAAAAGCGGTTTATTTGCAACAAATATAAGCCAATTTCACTCAAATTTGGTATGTGAGTGTTTTCTACACTTATTAAAGATTTGACAAATGATAGACCCAATTGGTCCTTGTTTGGACTTGGGACCTATTTCCCTAAAACGCTGGTTTAGGGTATCATATCCCAATAAGCAATTTTAAAATTCAAGTGCAAATCAAGTATAAAACAAGTGTAAATCAAGCCCTAAATTCCAGCCTCTGCTTGATTTATACTTGAATTACACTTGAATTCAATAGCATACTCTAGAAAAACGGACACTGGAATTCAAGCCCTGTTTTTACAGCCTTTTCCCTGGTTTTCAAGCGTAAAAACAGCGCTTGAATTCAAGTATCCGTTTTGCTGGAGAATGCTATTGAATTCAAGTGTAATTCAAGTATAAATCAAGCATAGACTGGAAATAAGGGCTTGATTTACACTTGATTTATACTTGATTTGCACTTGAATTTTAAATGTGCTTATTGGGATGGTCGGTCTTAACCGACTATAACTTTCTTACTTGTTTAATATTGGAAAAGTGTATGTTAAATTTATACATATTTTTTTATTCGAATTCCCGATAAAATTACCTAACTTCGCAAGAAATCCGGACAAGATACGATCAAGGATACCATCAGGACATTATAAGGAAATTGAAAATGTCCTTTTTCGTTTTATACTTATAACTACCAAAATTTCGCAAGAAATTTCTGGTTTAATGCAGATATGTAAAGAAGACATTCCAATAAAGAGAACGTGGGGTTAAAATCTAAAATCCGTTGAGTATGTCCAAGAAGTCAATATTTTGAACCAAATTCAGATACTTGTAAGGACATAACCAAAAAAAGGACATTTTGAACTTCCTTATAGTGTCCTGATGGTATCCTTGATCGTATCGACTTCGGATTTCTTGCAAAAGTTAGGTAATTTTACAAGAAATTCAAATAAAAAAAATTTAAATAACTTTAAATTAGAATAAACAAGTGAGAGTGTTACATTCGGCTGTGCCGAATCTGTTATACCCTCCAAAATGTAAAAAGCAATATAAAAAAAAATTAAGGGGCGTCTTTTTTTTGGGGGGGTGGTTGGTGGGAGACGTTAGGGGGCACCTTCTCTTGCGATTTTGAACTTCTTCTGAAATAAGAAAGTTGCATTTTCTTAGCAAAAGTACAAAAACCCCTGCAAGAAATGCGGTTTTTCTAAGGTTGGATTAGTTCCCCAAGGAGGAACCTTTTTCCCCTTGGTCCGATTTTGTCTATTTCCGAACTTAGCCTGCCTAGGAATATAAGACATATTCGTGCAAAACTTTGGAAGTCTAGCAATTTTATTTTGCACTGAAAAAAAAGACATAATTAAAATTAAGTAAAAAATGTCTTTGAAAATTTATCATGAATTTTCCTAAAATTTAGTTAAATTTAACTTAAAAATGAGAAATTTTCTTAACTATGAGGAAAAAATGTTAGTTCGTTTACTTATAATTAGTTTATAGTTTTCTTTAAACGGATTTTTTTAATATTAGGAAAAAAATTCTTACTGCCAAAGAAATTTTCCACAAATCTAAGAATCGTATCTTTATTTTTAAGACATATTTCTTAAAAAACAATTTAGTTCAAGTTTAGTTAAAATTTATTAAAAAAACATCATCGTATTTCTCTTCTTTGAATTGAGGAAGTGTACTTCTTAGAATTAAGTTAATGACTTCTGAAAATTTAGTAAATAACCAGAGATGCCAGCTATTTGAGAGCAAAACGCGCACAAAAAATTAATAAACGGGTAAAAACGCGTAAATTTGTTTGAAAAAAAGGGTAAAAAAGCACTGGACTGTTTTTTAAATAGATAAAAAAAGTAAAAAAATAAATAATATTTTCATTCAAACAAAATTTTTGATAAGTTGGTTAAACTTTTGAGCAATCTTTATAAAACTTTATACAATTTTATACAATATACAATCTTTATACAATTTTATATGGCTTCAAAAGCCAAATTTAGTCTTTGAACTTCACCCAGAACTTAAAATTCAAATATTAAACCAAAATACAAAAAAAAAAACAAGTAAGAAAGTTATAGTCGGTCAAGACCGACTATATAATACCCTACACTAGTGTTTTCCGGAAAATGGGCCCCAAGTCCAAACATGGACCGATTGGACCTATCTTTTGTTAGATCTTTATTTAGTGTAGAAAACACACACAGATCAAATTTTAGTGAAATTGGTTTATTTTTTTGCCAATAGACCCATTTAACTGAATATCGGTCGAAATTTTTATATGGGGGACTAAGCCCAAAAACGGCCCAAATGTATTCCGATTTGATAAGGACTAGGTCTTAACATGGACCGATATTTTCCAATTTCAATAGGCTTCGTCCTTGGGCCAAAAGAAGCTTAAGTTTCAAATTTCAAGTCAATTGATTGAAAATTGTGACCCGTATCGTGCTTAAACCGATAGATGGACAGACGGACGTCGCTAAATCGACTCAAAAAGTAATTCTGAGTCGATCGGTATACTTGAAGGTAGGTCTAGGACAAATATTTCGGGTAGTTACAAACATCAGCACAAACTCATTCTTTGTAGGTTTTTATACCCTACACCACTCTGTGGTACAGGGTATAAAAACCTACAAAGAATGGCATTTTTTATACCCTACACCACTCTGTGGTACAGGGTATAATGAGTTTGTGCTGATGTTTGTAACTACCCGAAATACCGATCGACTCAGAATTACTTTTTGAGTCGAATTAGCGATGTCCGTCCGTCCGTCCGTTTTTTTTTTCGCAATTTTCAATCAATTGACTTGAAATTTAAAACTTATGCATCTTTTGACTGTATTATAATAGATATCGCTTTGAAATTTAGCAGGTAATCATATGCACGACTCACCATTCCAAATTTCAAAGAAATCGGGTCAGTCCTTCCGGTAGTCCCAATACAAACCACCCTCCCGATATTCACATAATTCCCTCAAAATTTATAAAAATGGAAATATTTGATAAAAATTTTATTTTTATGTGTTAAACGTGAACTTTAGTAACCTAATCAAATCGCAATATAATTGGACCATTTTTGGACTTAGTACCCTCATAAAAAAATTTCGACCGATATTCAGTTAAATCGGTCTATTGAAAAAAAAAATAAGTCAATTCCACTAAAATTTGATCTACACTTAATAAAGATCTAACAAAAGACTTTTGGACTTGGGACCCATTTTCTGGAAAACACTGCTGTAGGGTATTATATGGTCGGTCTTGACCGACTATAACTTTCTTACTTGTTTAGAAGTTGGTTTAGTTCTTCAAGGGAAAACATTTTCCCCTTAGTCCGATTTTGCCTTTTTTCCGAAATTAATACGACCAATGGTTATTGACCATAAAAATATATTCGTTCCATATTTCAGGCGTCTAGTTCTTCGTTTGAACTGCATAATGTTTTCCACAGATAGACAGACGGACATTAAAAAAATGTCTTTGAATCGATCAAAAATCAATAAAATATATACTTTGTGAAGTCTCCGACTAATATTTCAATGCGTTACACTCTAGAGTGTCCCTTATTTTGGAAATGTTGGAAATCTTGAGACGGTACCCGCTCATTTTTTTCCTTTTGACTTAAAAATAACTCAGGAAAAATTTTACGCCCCTAGGACCACGCCTTCCCTACGCGACGGGCCCTTAAAGAGCGGGGCCTAAAAAATCATTTTTCCATACAAACCAAAAAATTTTTTTTTTGATTTTTAATTTTTTTGTTATTATTTATTATATTACTTGGTTTGCTTATTCACAACAAAAAATTTGATTTTGGTGGGATAAGTCTTTCAGCGCTAAAAAATTTTTCGCAAAAAAAAATTTTGAGCCGCCGGGGTCCTACAGTAAAAAATTTTTAAAAAATATTTTTTTTTAGTTTTGACCAGCAACGGTTTTAGCTGCTATGTTGCTTTAAATGATATATATTCATAAAAAAATATTTTTTGTATCTGTGACATCTTAATCGTGTTCTAAAAAAGGGTAAAAAATGCATTGATGATTTTTTTCGATACACGATAAAAATGTCACAAATATGAATAATATTTTTTTTGGAATATATATCATTAAAAACAACATAAAAACTAAAACCATTGCTTTTCAAAACTAAAAAAAAATATTTTTTAAAAATTTTTTACCGTAGGATTCCTACGGCTCAAAATTTTTTTTTTCGAAAAAGATAAAGATGTCACAGATATGAATAATTTTTTTTTTGGAATATATATCATTTAAAGCAACATAGCAGCTAAAACCGTTGCTGGTCAAAACTAAAAAAAAATATTTTTTAAAAATTTTTTACTGTAGGACCCCGGCCGCCCAAATTTTTTTTTTGCGAAAAATTTTTTAGCGCTGAAAGACTTATCCCTCCAAAATCAAATTTTTTGTCGTGAATAAGCAAACCAAGTAATATAATAATTAATAACAAAAAAATTAAAAATCAAAAAAAAATTTTTTTGGTTTGTATGGAAAAATGATTTTTTAGGCCCCGCTCTTTAAGGCCCCGTCGCGTAGGGAAGGCGTGGTCCTAGGGGCGTAAAATTTTTCCTGAGTTATTTTTAAGTCAAAAGGAAAAAAATGAGCGGGTACCGTCTCAAGATTTCCAACATTTCCAAAATAAGGGACACTCTAGTTACACTCGAAATAACAAACTAAGTATACCGCCATACTTTGTTTGGAGGCTATAAAAATTAATTTTAAAAAGCACTAAAAGCACCAACTGAAAATATAAAAAGCACCAAGTTAGTGCGTTTTTCTAATTCGGCACTAGGTCAAAAATTTTCGCGTTTTGACACATCAAAAAGCACTAGATCTAGCGCGAAAAGCACTAAGTTGGCATCCCTGTAAATAACTTCTTAGAATTTAGTTAAAAATTCAAAATGGCGATATCTCGAAAACTAAGCGGGATAGAGCGAAACGGATGAAATTTTCAAAAAAAAAGACTACAAAGAAATATATGGAATAGCCTAGCTCTACATATCTGTCGGGGTCTCAAGACCCTAATTTTAGATCTAAAATTTGAAATTCCCGAGATTTTATATATGCACATATCTCGGTAATTTTTGTAGCCCTTGACTCGTAGAACACTTCCACAAAAGTGGAAAGTGCTCCGATTAATAGTTTTTGAGTTATCCGGTTTTTAAGATTCTCAAGACCCTATCAGGCCCCTTATTACCGTATCTCAAAAACTAAGCAAGTTAGAGCGAAACGGACACAAGTTTTGGTTCAAAATCTATGGGGACCCTTAAAGGACCCAACGGGGTCTCGAGTTAAATGGCGTCCGAACCCATGGGTCCAGGGTCTAAACCCAATCTATTTCTAAAATGTGAAGTAAGTATTTTCCCATTTTCTAGTTAAAATTGGCTTAAAATTAAATAACTTTGTTTTCCTTATTTTTGGGAAAATTATGAACTAAAACCAAGAAAAAAAATCTTTGGAGCCAAATCATTCCCTCTTTTTCTCAAAATTGAGCTAATTTTCCCAGATTTTAGTTCACTTTTTTTTGAGTGTGGACTGTATCGTGTCCTCTACAGTCTCTTTGTAAACTAGGACAGACGGACGGACGGACATCGCTAGAATGTCTTAGAATCGATCACTGATCAATAAAATATATACTTTATGGGGTCCTAGATCGATATTTCGATGAGTATACCCCCATAGTGAGTATACCCCCATACTGTGGTTGAAGGGTATAAAAAATATATAAATAACTTTAACATACACTTTTCCAATCTTAAAAAAAATATATGTTGTGATGGCTTGGTGCACAAAAAAATGAAAATGCCTATATCTCGAGATGGCGATTTGATACAACTTTTCTGATGACAGTTTCGTGTTTAGGAGACCAAAATACTTTAGAAAATGTACTTTAAAAGTCTGTGCAAAAAAAGTTAATTTTTGTAGAGTAGTGTTATCGATATATCGATTAATAGCTTCTAAGGCGATAATCAGATTGAAAAATATTGTATATAGGATTGAAAGATCTTAAAATTACCTTTAATTTAAAATAATTTAAAACAAGTGAGAGTGTTAAATTCTGATGTGCCGAATCTTTTATACCCTCCAAAATGTAAAAAAAAAATTTAAAAAAATTGTCAGGGCGTTTTTTTTTTTTGGGGGGATGATGGAGGTCAGTAGGGGACTTTTAGAGCACCTTCCCATCGCGATAAATATACCAAATTTCAGTTTCATTTATTTAACAAAAATAGAAAAAAACCTGTAAAAAAGTGTATTTTTCAGAGGTTGGTTCAGTTCTTCAAGGGGGAACTTTTTTTCCCCCGGCCCGATTTTGCCTATTCACGAACTTAACCTGCCTATGAAAATGAGACATATTTGTGCCAAACTTCAGGAGTCTAGCTGTTTTATTTTGGACTGCATTGTGTTATCTACAGACAGACCGACGGATGTACGGACGGACGGACGGACAGAAGGACATTCACAGAATGTCTTAGAATCGATCATGGATCAATAATATATATATACTTTTTGGGGTCCCCGACCGATATTTTGATGCGTTACAAACGGAATGACAAAGTGAGTATACCCCCATACTGTGGTTGGAGCGTATACAAATAATGAAATCAATCAATTTGTGTTGGAGATATTTTAATTGAAGTAAAACCCCTTTTTTCAAAAGATACAAATTTGAAAAGTTGCCAATATCTCGAAAACTGTTCAACTATTAAATAGTTGGAGTGAATTTTCGGATTCAGCGTAATACATGAAAAATGAATGCAAAATGTCGTGGATCGAAATTTTTTTTTTTAAATTTATTTTTTTAAAACGAAAAAAAAAAATAAATCCACTCATTTGTTCTGGAGATATTTTAAAATTTAACATGGAAAATCAATGCAAAATGCGTTCCACGACATTTTTTATAACCTGCACAACTCTGTGGTACAGGTAGGGCTGTCAATCCCGAAATCCCGAAATCCGAAATCCCGGGATTTTTGTCATAAAATGAATCCCGAATCCCGGGATTTTTAAGCTCAAACCCCGGGATTTTTGAAATATTAAAAATGTATGAGAATTTATTCTTAAAAATACAGCTTTGTTCAATTATTCTTACATTTTAATAATCAAATTAAAACTAAAGCTTTTTTTTAATTTTCAACGTAGCTGGCCACAAATTTGGCTGAGCTGAGAATTTTACCAAGGTTTTCTGAATAGTAGTCCAACGCACTAACCATTAAGCCAAAGTCACGGAGCCCTTTGATCAAAGTTTGCAGGTTTTGGCAAACATTTTCTAAAAAACCGAAACTTTGATCGAAGGGCGCCACGGGTAAATTTAATCCGATTGGCCTCAAATTTGTACCACATAAGTTTTAAGCGTAGGAAACTAAAAATTTTCCCGGACGTTCAAAATTGGAAGCAAAACTTTTTCATACAAAAAAATCCAAGTCTAATGTATTATATTATTACTTTTCTCCTTTAAACGTTTTTGTTATTTTAAATTTTCTTTAAATTAGTTTTAAAATTATACAGTGCAACAACCAAAATCGGAATGGGATGAAACCAAAAGCAAATAAAAGTTGTCTTTCCATAACAAACCCCTCAAGGATTTTTTAGTTCATTGCTAAATATTTAATAATAATAATTACCTACTTTAAAACTGCATAAGTGGCGTATACTTAATTTTTTAATTGCCTTTAAATAACAATCAGAAAAATTTGAAATAATTTGTTTAATAATTTCGTTGTAGCGAAATCAACCCAAGGGTTTTCGTAAGAATCAAACCCACGACTACCTGCTTAATAGGCTAGCACGCTATAAACTAACCCACAGTAGCCCCCTTAATATGCACAATAAAGTTGAAACACAAAGAGTCTACTATTTTTTTTATTTTTATAACCAAAGAAATTTAATCCCGAAAAATCCTGGAATCCCGAAAAATCCCGGGATCCCGAAAAATCCCGGGATCCCGAAAAATCCCGTGATCCCGAAAAATCGCGGGATCCCTGGATTTCGATTTTCAAATCCCGAATCCCTGGATTTTAAAAAAACAGATCCCGTTTGACAGCCCTAGGTACAGGGTATAATGAGTTTGTGCTGATGTTTGTAACTATCCGAAATATTGGTCCTAGACCCACCTTCAAGTATACCGATCGACTCAGAATCACTTTCTGAGACGATTTAGCAATGTCCGTTTGTCTGTCCATCTAAACGTTGTGAGCATGATGCAGGTCGCAATTATCAATCGATTTCTACGAAATTTGAAACTTAAGCTCCCATTGGCCCAAGGACGAAGTCTATTGAAATTAAAAGTCTTATATAAAAAATTGGTCCACGTTTAGACCCAGCCCCAATACAAACGTCCCTTTATAATTTGGCTCAAATGACTCTAATACCCGTATTATACTATGTATCCTTTGAAAATTGACAGGTACACATATTTTGTATTCACAAATCATCAATCCAAATTTTAAAGAAATCGGATCAGTTCTTTTTGTAGTTCCCATACAAACCACCCTCCCGATATTCACATAAATCTCTGAAAATTCATGAAAATTGGAAATATTTGAAATTTTGTTTGTAGGTGTTTAACGTGTAGTTTGGTGGCCTTACCATTTCCAAATATAATTGGACCATTAGGCCCCATATAAAAATTTTGTCCGATATTCAGTAAAATTACTCAAATTTTGTTTGTGTGTTTTTTTTTACACTAATTAAAGATCTAACGAAAGAAACATCCAATCGGTCAATGTTTGGACCCATTTTCCGGAACACACTGGTGTAGGGTATCATATTTTCGGTCATGACCGAATATCATTTTCTTACTTGTTTTAATTTGTAAACTAGTGTAATTAAAAAACACACTATTTGTCCTTTATTTTTATTGACCATTTTGATTTAATCAAAAATTGCATGCCGTACACCGTAATTTAAGATTATTATTTATACTTTTACACCTTTTAATTTTTTTAAAATCATATTTACAACTTTAAAAAAATGGTAACGAATGTAAAATAGAATTAATGTAGTTTGTTTGTAATTCTGTGTGCGTTTTTATTTTGTGTTTCTTTAATTACATTTAACATTCTCTGCATGCATTACTGTCTTGGAACACAGTATTCTCCTGGCTCCTTCATTCTCGAACGCAGTCACTACCATGGTCTATACTGTCATATACATATTCATTTGTATTGTATGTGTAAGTATGTGTGTTTGTCGGTATAACCAAATAGTTCATTTAATATTTTAATGAAATTATACTTAATTAAAATGAAAGCAAATTAATCCTAGCTCGACTCTACTCAACTCTACATACACTAAAGGTAGGTAACAGTAAGAATTTTCTTATTTACTACTTATTTTTACTCTTTTTCGTTGCTTTCTTCATACTTTTACATGTTGCCTCACGATTTACTTTGATGAAATTAAGTGCGGTGTCTTATGCTTAAGTGTCTTCAAAAAAGCAGCTAGCAAAAAACAAAAAAAAAGTAGAAGCAACAACTTCATCAACTTTATTTCAACCAAAATACATACTGCGTTTTTATTTATTTTCTTCGTTTTATAAATATTTTTTTACTGGGTTTTTCTTATCTTTAGCTACTCACATCACATAATCTGGTATCCAACTCACCTTAAAAGATAAAAAAAAAAATTATATTTTTTAAAGATTTTTATACCCTACAGCATAGTGATATTTCCAACTAAAAATGGTAAGAGACTTATGATAGTCTTAATGTAAGGTTAGGTTAAGAGGTTGACGTAATGTCCACAAGACCAGTTCCTGATCCTGGTATTTGTACTATATTTTTTTGCTATTTTTTTTTTTTTATTTTACAGTAATTTTAGCAAAATGTTAATATTTTCGTTAAAGCAGGCGCGGATCCAGGGAGGGGGAGAATGGGATTTCTCCCCCCCCCCCCCCCAAAACGATTACAAAAAAGAAAAAAGAAAGGAAAAGAAAAAAAAGAAAGGAAAAAAAGAAAGGGAGAGGAGAAAAGAAAGGGAAATTAACAGAGAAAATGACCAGGATGCAAAAAATCCTCAGGAGAGGTATGTGTGTGTGTATATGATTTACGTCAGCACAAATAGCCTCTATCCTAAAAAAAAGTATTATCTTAAATATTTGTTGTAGACAAATGTCTCAGAATTCTAGACTTTATATATAGATAGGCTGACCATTCGTACTGATTTGATCAGTACATGTACTGATTTTTGATCCCGTGTACTGATCAAAAAACGTTGTACTGATTTGTACTGATTTTTTGAAATATGTACTGATTGTACTGATTTTTGAACATTTCAACATAAAAAATTATTTTATTCAAAAATTCTATACAAAAACTTTATTTTCATAAAAAAGTCTCAGAGTAGTTTTTTAAAACTTAAGTCTGACAATGAATCAAAAAGTTCCTTACCGCAAAAAGGTTTCTGATCATGAGATTATTTTGATCTTCATACATTTATATGAAAAGGCGCAGAGAATCTTTGAGATTTTCTATAACGAAAACTTCACGGGATGATGGATTTTCTCTAAATTTGGAAAGATAATGTAATTGCATGAACCTTAATAGTTCTGAGATATTCGATGAGCAAATGTCATCAGAATTTATTGAAAAAATCGCTGGGAAGTTTTCTAAAAGGAAAACTTACCAAAAATTAAAGAAAAAGTCTTCAGAATCTGAGGCATTTTCTCTTTCCCAAAACCTGTCGGTTTTCATTATATTTTCTGCGCTGAAACGATCAAAACATTTAAATGAAGTTGTTTTAAGTCAACTAAATTTTCTGAAAAATAACTACCAGAGCTTATAGCATATGTTTTTAACAGTTGTTTTCACCAGTTGTTTTTACTAAAATACTTATATAAATTTAACGAAAATTTTTTGGGTGCTGAAAACATCATCAGTGACTTCCCATAAAAAGAGCTTTTGAGAGTATTCTTTCCGTAGTCAACATTAAGCTTTACACGTAGTTATTTCTAGAAAAAAAAACATAAAAACTTGGCCGTACTGATTTGAGTTCAGAAAAAAATGGTCACCCTATATATAGACAAATTTTTGATACTTATATGACTCTAAATGAACGATTTTTATACCCTCCAACTACAGTATGGGGGTATACTCACTTTGTCATTCCGTGTGTAACACATCAAAATATCGGTCTAGGACCCCATAAAGTATATATATTTATGATCAGTGATCGATTCTAAGACATTCTAGCGATGTCCGTCCGTCCGTCTGTCCGTCCGTCTGTCCGTCCGTCTGTCCGTCTGTATTTAACACGATGGAGTCCAAAATAAAAGAGCTAGACTCCCGACATTTGGCACGAATATGTCTTATGTTCCTAGGCAGGTTAAGTTCGTAAATGAGCAAAATCGGACCAGGGGGAAAAAAGTTCCCCCTTGAAGAACTAAACCAACCTCTGGAAAATATCACATTTTTACATGATTTTTTGTGTTTTTGTTTAACAAATGCAACATTTTAATGCTACAAGAACATCAAAGTCCTGCATTTGGACCCTGAGAATTAGAAAATGTCGTTTTTTTTGTTCCGCCCCCTTCTATGGGCGTGGAATATTTTTTTTTTTAAATTATGATAAACTTGCATTTCTTTAGTGAAAAAAGCATAAGAATGAATTTTATAACACATATTCGAGAGGAAATTTGCCCCCCCCCCAATTACCCCTACCGACCCCTCCCACAAAAAAAATAAAACGCCCCTGCATTTTTTTTTGCGCAAGTTGGAGGATATTATAGATTCCGCACAGCCGAATTTAACACTCTTACTTGTTTTTATTAAGAAATTACCTCAAATATTAGGAAAAATGTCTAATAACTTTGGAAAAATGTTTCAGAATCTGCCAAAAAAAAATTCTGTAAAAAAAAATCAGAGAATCGGACATTTTTACAAAAAAACCCTCTCAGAATCTGAGTTTTTCTATGGAGAAATATGTTTCCGAATCTTAAATTTTTTATGGACAATTTTTTAAGAATATGAGAATTTCTCTGTTTGAAAAAATCTTTTAGAATCTGAGAATTTTAGTATGCAAATTTATGTCTTGTCCAATAATAGTTTTTCTATATGAAAAATGTTTCAAAATCTAAGAAGTTGCTTTAGAAAACATTAGGTGGCATATAAGAGTAAAATTTTTTCTATTGAAAAATGCTATACAATTTAAGAGTTTGTTTTTAGAAAAGTGTATCAACATTTTTTTATAAAATGTTTTAGAAACTGATACTTTTGTAGTATCTGACAATTTTCTCTTACGAAATATGTTTCAGGATCTGAGAATCTTAGGAAAAATTTCTTAGAATTTGAGAATTACTTTAAAACGAGAATTATTTCATAGATTTTTTATAAGAAAATTTTATCAGAATTTGAAAAAAAAAATATAGGAAGAATCTCAGATTATTTCTATAAAATAAAGTTTAAAAATCTGAGACATTTTCTATAAGAAAACTTTGATCTGAGAATTTTTAAATCAAAAGGTTTAAAAATCTGAACATTTTTATATCTTAAAAATGGGTTATATTTCTAAACGAAAAATATTTTAGAATCTAAGAATTTTTCTGTACTAAATATGTTTCAACATCTGAGAGATTTTGTGAAGGAAACATGCATAAAAATGTTATTTTTATTAAAAAGTTTTTTCGGAATATTAAACTTTTAGTATGAAAATAAATTTTTGAAAAATAAGACTTTTTATGTAAAATTGATTGGGTCTATTCACAATTGTGAGTGGATATGACTGTCATAAGCCAGTTTTTGTGACTGAAAAGTCATTATATCAATATTTATCTATACAAACCTACATACAACAAATTTCAAAAATTTTAAGTTTTGTTTGTCAATTTTATAATCGTCTCGAGAGCAGGTCTTGAAATTTGCAAATAATATTAAAATTTTTTTAATGTTTTTTGGTGGTTTGTATAGAAAAATATTGATGTTATGACTGTTCAATCATAAAAATTGGAATATGATAGACATAGTCATAACTTTGAATACCGTTTACAAGACTTATTTATGAAGTAAATCGTAAAAAAAATGTTGAGCAAAAAAGCTTCCCCCAAATCCAAAAACTAAATTACACCTGATTTAAATACTATAGCATTTTTTAATTGAAAAATTCTTTTAGAAATAATTGAAAAATTCTTTTGGTTTTCAATTTGTAACTCAATATTAAAAATATTACCAAAAATTCACACAACACCCCCCCCCCCCCTTTCTTACAAACAATTAATTTTTTTTTTTATAAAAAAAAAAAAATCTCCCCCCCCCCAAATGAAATTCCTGGATCCGCGCCTGCGTTAAAGAAATGGTATTATTTTTTTTTTCTTGGTTTTAAGAAAAAAAAGTAGTTTAAAGTGTTCTAGTGTGAAGAACGCCGAGAAAAACGCAACAAAAGTTGCTGCCAACACCAAAGCAAAGTAGCCATCATACAACATTAATGGTTGATGCTGCTATTACTATCTTTAAAGAATTTGATGCTCAAAAATAGGCTACAAAATTTTTATTATTTTTTACTGTTTTTTTTTTTAATAATTTTACAATTATTTTTGATAAGTTTTCAAGGTTGATTTTTTACCAAAATAAAATGGTATTGTTGTAATTTTACCATTTCTGTCCTAATTTTTTGATTAGCAAAATGGTTTTGCTAATATTACTAAAATTTTTGCAACGTCCAAAACTACAGCTTTTTTTGGTAATTTTAACCATATTTTTTGCTAGTTTTACAATATTTTTTTTTGAGTGTAGCAATATATATGGAAAATTCTTAAATACTTATGCGATTTCCCTACTAAAAATTGTTATATTTAGAAAACTTTTCAGATTAAGAGACATTTTTCCCAAAGAAACTTCTTGCGTTCTGATGTATTTGTTTTCTATTCAAAAATTCTCAAAATCTTAAAAAAAATCTTGGGTTCTTAGACATGTTTTTACGGAAAAAGTCTAAAATTCCAAAACATTCTTCCTACTCCAAAAATATCTGGTTCTGAAAACACTTGAGAAAGTACCTCAGAATAGAAATAACACTGTAAGCCTAATTTTAACTTTTGAAATGACACACGAAAACGCCGAGAAACTCAAAACTTAATTTTGGGTCGGAGAATCCAGTGACATTCTCCGTTTTGCCAGGTCAGGTCAAAATCAAGATATTTCGTTTTAAAGTTTTGCGATTTTCAACGAGTTTTTATTAAATTTTCCTAGGACTATCCATCAAAAACTCTTTTAAAATTACTTTATTTAGTATTTCTTAGTCGAAACTTTACTCTAGTATTGATGGACGATTAATTGATGGGCGAGTAAAATAAAATGTTTTTGTTAAATTTTTCAATTTTCTTAAAAAATAGTAAAAAATCGCTTGAAAATCACAAACTTAAAACTTAAATTTCTCTTAATATTGACCTGATCTGCCAAAACGGAGAACGCCACTGAGTTCTACGACCCAATTTCATTGTGTCAATTTCACGTACTGTGTTATTTAAGACTTTCGTGTTTTAACCATTTTTTGGAGCAATTTTTAAAATTCTGAGACATTTTTCCTATAGAAAAAGTCTTTGATTCTGAAACATTTTCTAATACATTTTTCAGATAAAAATAAACTTTTCTGAGACATTTTCAAATTCTGACTAGTTTTTCCGTCAGAAAAAGTCCCAAATTCTAATTCATTTTTTCTATAGAAAAGTTTCAAATTCAGAGATATTTTTCTTATTGTAAAACTCTAGGGCTGGATTTTACAGTCAATACTTAAGTTTAAGTAGAGACTTAAGTACGAGTTTATTCAAGCAATTTGGTCCATTTGAATGTTGTTTTCAGGCGGTATTGTCTAAGGATGTAATATGATGCAAGACTAATTGATTTTTAGTTTAAAATTGTTCCGCATTGCTTGAAAATCATTGTACTTAAGTCTCTACTTAAACTTAAGTATTGACTGTAAAATCCAGCCTAGGACTGTAATATATTTTTCCTAAAGAAAAAGTTTTAATTTCTGAGTCTCAGATTCTGCACATTATTTCTATACACCTAGAAAAGTTTTACAGTAACTATTTACGGTTATTCAAAAAGTTTTTAGGTAAAGTTGTTTTAAACGTTTTATCGTTTGTTTTTCAAAAAAACTAAATTATTGAAAGATTTATACAGTTGTTAAAACAACAAACTACAAAAATTTAAGGAAAAATATCTTTATCAGTTAAATTATTTTTGACTGATTATACCGTATAATTTTACAGAAGTACGGTTTTTGTAGTTTGTTATTCAAAAAAAAATATTTTTACTCCACAAAATAAAAAATTGTAAACAGTAAAAATAACTAAAATATCATTTGTTTTTACGGAATGTCTAGTCATTTATTAACGTTTAAAAATAACTGAAAAAGTGTGTTTATTCAAGTGAAATATAAGTAGTCCGTTTTTTAAAAGGAAAAACGATTGTTTTAAATGTTTTTTCAGTTGAATTTACTTACAAAATATTTTGAGTGTAGAAAATGTCTAAGATTCTCATTTTTCCATTAGAAAAATTATCTATAAAAAAATTCTCAGATTGAAAAATTTATTTTGATTCTGAGAATTGTTTCCTATAGAAACATTCGAAATTTAGAAACATTTGTCCCAGAAAAAAACTCTCATATTATTTCCTTTTCTATTTCTCTTACCTTTTTCCCCTCTACTTGTCAGATTTTCGCTATCGAAAAATTCTCAGATTTCTCCCATGAGAAATTCTCCGATTTCTTCCTAAACAAATATTATTAGATTTGGCCTATTGAAATATTCTCAGGTTTTTCTAAAGAAAAATTCTTATTTATTCTTACTTTTCCTACACATGGATCCGCGCCTGGTTTCACACAGAATGTCATACTGTAGTTTGGTGGTATAATAGTATTCAAATATTGTCTAAGCCTATATAATGATATTTAATTTAATTTTATTCAATTTGTTCTCTTTTTTGTTTTGCAAAACGTGCTCAAGAAATTTGATGATATTATGGTGTAGCACATCATATTGTCGGTCTTAACTTACAAAATTTTTTAAATATGTTTTTATTCACACTCACTCATACTTCAGCTCGCTGCTCTTTTCCTATCGTACTTTCCCTGCTATTAAGGTTGTTTTATAAAGACATACGAGACGTAAAACGTGACTAAAATTCTAAAGTTTTTATTTTGTTATCAACGTTATTTTTTGAGCCGTTTTTTGTATTTATATCCTAGAGCTGCACAGTGGGACACCCTTTAAGCAATTTTTGCGTCATTGCAAAGAGAATATGTTTATCCCAGTAATAATAACATCATTATTTTCAAATCAGAAAAATATTTTACAGTTAAGGATAGAGCTTGCATTTCTCTTTTCCGAAAATGAAGAAAATATTTGCAATTTTACGAAAAACCAGACAAGGAAAAAGATTAAAAAAAAATTATATACACAAAAATCAAGTTAAACCTGTAATTAAAAAAAAGCAGACAACACATGAACAAAATTAGTTGACCTGGTTTACAAGGGAAGTCTCCCAGGTATCATCCACCGATCTTTATGGAATTGGTTTTATTTTGTAGATCAGAAAAAATTAAGAAACACTTATTTTTTATAGCGGCTCACACTTGCTATTGTTGAGTGTTTAAGGGCAACGTTTTGTTAAACAACTTCTTTAAAAATTTTAATTATAAATAGCCTTTGCTTTTTTTGCTGGGATATAAAATCTAAATGTGCAACACATATTCACAAAAATCGGAAAAGAACATGTTTCATAAATAAAAACATTCTTTAACTAATTTCCTTATGTAGGTACAAAATATTTTAAAACAAAATTCCTAGATATCATTTGTTTAAAAGTTTCCCTGCATTGAAAAATATTGTTACACATTAAGATAACTTAAACATAGTTGCTAAGTAGTAAAACCGTGATGTAAAATGACAAAATCTGTTGATGATGTATTTATTATGTTTGTAATTTAATGTAATGTTCGTATTACTATAAGTTTTAATCAGCAAATTGCCTTTGAAAAAAATATTCGTTGTCAACAAATTAAGGGTATTATTGTGAAATTTTTGTAAGTTTATTTAGCAAATTTTCTTAAAAGAAAAATACATTTGGTACATAGCTGTTTATCAAAATTGAATTACATGACATTATATGTTTGAAAAAGTTTCATAAATTTCAAGTATTTAAAAGTTTAATTCTAATGGCTGATTTTAATCTGCCACAATATCGAAAAGCCGCTCACATTTCTGCTTTGCCCGTGAAGTCACTTGTTTTTTTTTTTCAGATTTCCTCATTGTACAATAAAAAATTTTATTTCTCCGAAATATCTAAAATGTACTCAAATTGAACTAAATAAAAATTCAGGTATAAAATCCAATGATACAAAACATACTTAAAATCCAAAAAAAAAAAATATTAAGGAATGAGAAATTTTTATTGCGGGCTTTTAAAAAATAAATAAAATATTCTAATTCTGAAAATGTGAAGTTTCAAATTCCTAAAAGTGTAAATATAGTAGCAATTTCTGAATCAGACTATGCATAGTTTCTGAATTTTAAGCTTCATCAGCGATTCTATATTATTATATTTATATGTTTAACATTTGAAAATTGTTAAATTGTATCTATATAGAAATTTTTAGTAGTATTATTATATTCGTCTGCTGCGAGATTCGAACCTGAGGTAGCAAACATCACGTTACACTCGTAACAACTATGATCGACTGGCGTCTTAAACCAATTGACCACAATAGCATTGAGTCAAGCAACGACTATGATGTGGTTTTCTAGAATAGATTTCATGAACAATGTTAAACAAACAATTTTTATAATTTTTCCAGTTATTCCAATTATTTCTTCGTGTCTTTTTTACTGGGTATTTAATATTCTTATTTAATACTTTTAATACAAATATGCAGCTATGGCTTGGTATTAAAACTTTTTTTTTAAATGCGTAATAGTCAAACAGATTTTCGTTAATTAAAGACTCATTATTTATGTATTATATATTCTGAATGGAAAAACTTTTTTAACTTGTGTTTGTGAGATAATAAACAGTGATTTCTACATTTTTGCAACAGATCAAATTAATATTGTAAGAACCATGAAAAACCGTGAAGTTATAAATTCTGATTTATTTTATATGGCTCAAAAATTTTTATTTTTGAATTTTCTCAAAAACTTGAAGAAATTTTAAAAACATTTTTTTTTAACATGGCGATGTTTTTAAGGCTGGTGTCTAATTTTAAGAAAGTTGCCACCTCAGTTTGACTATATAAGTTAAGGATTAACAAAAAAAAAAATAAGAATTACTGATTTCATTTTCTTAAAGCTAAAAATTTTAGTAACTTGGGTTTGTAACTTAAATAATAATTCACCTTGTGGCGAATAAAAAAAATATTCACCATAAAACGTAACATAATTATTTTTCAAAAATTATTTTTTTC
Organism: Pegoplata infirma; assembly: GCA_963921195.1. Taxonomy (NCBI): domain Eukaryota; kingdom Metazoa; phylum Arthropoda; class Insecta; order Diptera; family Anthomyiidae; genus Pegoplata; species Pegoplata infirma. The sequence goes on along the minus strand of OY992540.1, from coordinate 168,283,884 downwards.
ATCAATATTTTTTTTTATTCAATATTTTTTTCATCAATATTCACCAGCAGGTGAATAAAACATAACAAAATTATTTTTCATAAATTTTTTTCTAATCAATATTTTTTTTAATAAATGTTTTTATCATCAATATTTTTTTTTTCATCAATATATTTTATTTTTTTTTTCATCAATATTTTTTTTTAAATCAATATTTTTTGTTTTCATCAATATTTTTTATCAATTTTTTTCCATAAAAATTTCATTTTTTTCACCAATATTTTGTTTTTCATCAATATTTTTATTCATCAATATTTTTTTTCATCAATATTTTTTAATCAATATCTTTTGCTCATAAATATTGTTTTTCATCAATATTTTTATCATCAATATTTTTCATCAATATTTTTCATCAATATTTTTCATCAATATTTTTCATCAATATTTTTCATCAATATATTTTTCAACAATATTTTTTTTTGCATCAATATTTTTTTTCATCAATATTTTTTTAATCAATATCTTTTTCTCATCAACATTTTTTTCATCAATATATTTTTTTTTATCAATATTTTTTTCATCAATATTTTTTTCACGAATATCTTTTTTTCATCAATATTTTTTTTTCATCAATATTTTTTTTTCATCAATATTTTATTTTCATCAATACTTTTTTTTCATCAATATTTTTTTAATCATTATCTTTTTCTCATCAACCTTTTTTTTCATCAATTTTTTTTTAATCAATATTTTTTTTATCAATATTTTTTTTCATCAATATTTCTATCATGAATATCTTTTTTTCATCATTTTTTTTTTATCCATATTTTTTTTATCAATATTTTATTTTCATCAATATTTTTTTTCATCAATATTTTTTTCATCAATTTTTTTTTTTCATCAATATCTATTTTCATTAATATTTTTTTTCATCAATATTTTTTTTCATCAATATTTTGTTTTTCATCAATATTTTTTTTTTCATAAATTTTTTGTTCAACCATTTCTTTATTCATCAAAAATGTCCTTATCAACTTTTTTTTTCATAAAATACTTTTTTTTATAAATATTTTATTTCATTAAAAACTTTTTTTAACGACAAAAATAGACAAACAGATAGACGAATATCCCTAGAATGTCTTAGAAACCTTTAATATATAAACATAATGTGGTCCTCGACCGATATTTCAATGCGTTTTCCATGGAATAACAATATAAATACCCACAAGGGAAGTATCTCAACCCTTATGAACCGATTTGCATGAAACGTAAAATATATATAAAAGAGACAATTCTAAGGTTAGGGTGTCTCGGCTTATCGGCCATATCGCGGATTTAGGGGTTCAAAACATGGGTCAAAAAATGGCGAAAAAATCGTTTTTTGGATTTTTCAGTCATTTCTTTCGAAGAAACTATATGATGTTTACATATGAGAAGAAAGGTTTTTTTAATGCCTATCCAAAGGTGGCGTAACCTTGTAAAAGTTTGGCTTCGTTAAAAAGTTTTTCATGAAAATGTGGTAATTTTGGGGGGTATTTATATGAATACATTGACCTACGATGTCCATATGAATAAGAAATAATCTTTATTAAATTTAAGTCGACACGTATTTTTGCTCTAGAGGATATTCCTATTAGTTCGGGAGTTATCGAAATTTTCCCGGAGGTCCACATTGTTTTATAAGGGGACAACGAAATTTTGAATCACTGATATGGCCGATAAGCCGAGACACCCCAACCTTAAAATCGTCTCTTTTATGTATATTTTAAGTTTCAGGCAAATCGGTTCATAAGGGTTGAGATACTTCCCTTGCCAGTGAAAAATGTTCAAATGTGAATCATATATATTTCACATATGATTATATATATGATCATATATATTTAATATATGAGCATATGCGAAAATTGGCGGCATGTGGACAGACATATATGAAACATGTGGACAGACACATATGAACATATATGAACCCATGCCATATATGTACACAATGTGTACAATTTTCGCATGTGTAACATATATTTACATATATGAACATACATGTCCATATTTGGACCACATATGATTCATATATGAACATTTTTCACCGGGTATATAAAAGCGTCCCACAGCCGATATCAAACATGAACCGGATGATATACGTCTGAAAGTAGAGATAGAATGGAGTAAAACTACATTTACAGTTTTTCATTTCGTGATCCCGTTTCCTTTTAAAAGGACTTCAAAGTTTTAAAGGATACATTTTGTAAAATATTTTTGAAATATTTGTACTTATCCTAGGATGACACTGGTGATGGCAAATGAAATAGGAGGATCTTCCCTAATTTTAATTTTTTTTTTATTTTGCCATATCAGAATAAAAGGATGTGAATAAAGCCATTTGAAAATTTTATCAAAATATTTTGTTATAAATTTTGAATGATATTGAAGGATACATTTTTGAAAGAACGTAACTTTCCTTCTTATTCCTGATATGTAAAAATAATAAAAAAAGGGAAATAAGGGGAGATCCTAATCATTCATTTGCTATCACTAGACGCACCCTAGGGCAAATACAAATATTAAAAAAAATATTTTATAAAATTTCATCTTATAAAACTTTGAAGTCCTTTTAAAAGGAAACAGGATCACGAAAAGAAAAACTGTTAATGCCGTTTTACTACATTTAGTTTCTAGTTTCAAACGTATATTAGCCAGTTCGTGTTTAACGATTTAATTTTTTAAATTTTTTCGGACGGTGTAATTAAACGTTATTTATTCTAGATTTTTTTTTTCTTTGTAAAGAGTACCTATTTATTGCCTATTTATCAATGGTTTGGGCAAGAGTACAAACTTTGCAAACATTATTTCATCAAAACTTAATTTTTTTCCAAATAATATTTTTTTAATCAAACATTTTTTTTGGTATCCGCCAAAAAAAATGTGTCCAATTATTTTTTCATGAATATTTTTTTCTTTATTAAAAACTTTTTTTCATCAACATTTGTTTTCTTAAAAAAAACTTTTTAAATTTTTTTTTCACCAAAACTATTTCTTCTTCATGTCTGAACTTGTTCCATTTGCTTAACAAAAGTACAAAATGCAAGTGAGGGTGTAAAATTCGTCTGTGCCGAATATTTTATACCTTCCAAAATGTAAAAATACTTTTTTGCACTTAAGTGACTGAAAAAATTAGATTTTTACGCCATCTGTGTCCTAGTTGGCATGCTTCAGAGGTTGGTTTAGTTCTTCAAATGGGAACTTTTCCCCCTGGTGCAATTTCCTCCATTTAAGAACTACACAAGCCTAAAAACGTAAGACATATTCGTGCTAAATTTCGGGAGGCTAGCTTTTTTGATTTGGACTGCAGTGTGCTTTCCACAGACGAATATCGGTAGAATGACTAAGATTCTATTTTACTCGCTTACATTTCATCATATCATCAAAAAGTGTCATAAATGCCATTGAAATGTTTTTTTTTTTTTTTTAAATAATTAAAATATTATTAAAATAAATAAAACTATTGAATAAATATATTAAAAAAATATAAAAAAATAAAAAAAACAATAAAAAAATTTTTTTAAAAAATCCTGCCCTGACTGGGACTTGAACCCACATGTCCCCATCTATAGTATTTATTGTCGACGCATTAGCTAGTTCACCTATCTATAGATGAAAATCTCGCACCACTACTTACAATTAGTTAAATAACGTTAAACGTTTGCTAATGTGTACACAGAAAAAAACGAATTGTTATATTGACCCCAATGTTTGTGAATACAATTAAATTTTTCACTGAAAGTGCTCCTATACGGAAATTTGTAATATCAACTAACGTTTGTAAATATTAATTGTTGAAAAAACAATTGATAAATGAGTTTGTAATAGTTCTCCGAAATTATTATTTGTATTGACAAACGTACAAAATCTTAAATTTTTTTCAACAAAGAAATTCAACAAACACAAAACGTAATTTGCTGATCTAACAAAAGAAAAAAAAAAATAAATTTTGTTTTCAACAAAGAAATTCAAAAAACACAAAACGTAATTTGTTGATCTAACAAAAGAAAAAAAAAACTTTTTTGTTTTCAACAAAGAAATTCAAGAAACACAAACGTCATTTGTTGATATGGTAAAGCAATTCAACAAACGAATTTGTGATATCAACCAACAGTATTAGTTGTATTGACAAATTAAAACTTTTTTTATAGGAAAAAAAAAATTAAAAATAAATTGATTAAAAATCGAGATAAATGTAAGAGAATATTAACATTGAAATTAAACAAAAGTATTTTGTTAGTCAATATTGTTTTTTATTACACTTAAGAATGTATTTTACTTTTATCGTTTTACCGTTTTTGTCTTATGTTGAAAATTCATTTTTTTTCGTTTGTTCTTTATTTCTTTCTTTTTTATATACACATGTTTTAGTTTCGTTTCCTGTAAAGGCAAAAACAAAACAATAGCTAACAAAACAAATTGTTTATAGGGCCATTCCAGAAAATTTAGCTCAAATTTTAGTCATTTTTGGAAATGGTGTCTCAGAACCTTGACACACAGATAGCCCTCATAAATATGATATATGTACCATATATCGTTTTTTTACATTTGGTGTATTTAACGAATTATGGCGGGTCAAAGATTGACTTTTTAAGCAAAAGTAAGAAAAACACATCACGTTTAAAGAGCTGTAACTTCTTAACCAATGACCCGATTTTCATAAATTTAGGCTCATGTGAAAGCTGGGGTTCTTCTTTTAGAAAAACATTTTAAAATAACACAGTTTTTTTTACAGAAATGATGCAAAAATGCAAAAACATTTTTTCTTTTCGAATATTTAAAAAAACACATCTTCGATTTTTTTTAAAAAAATTCTGGTGAAAAATAACAATGTTTTGTATAACATATTCAAAATTCAGAGTGGGATCTCCATGGGATCGAAAACTATTCTGTTTTAAGTACGAGGTTCTCATATTTTTCCCTTAAAAAATTTAAATTTCTAATGTTTTGTATGTTTTTCAAAATTTTAATAGTATAATTTTCTTTGAAAATTTAAATTTTTATATTGAAGAAACATAAAATTTTAATTTTCTAAGGTAAAATTTAAGAACTTCGTACCAAAACCAGAATATTTTTCGATCCCATTGGGATCCCACTCTGAATTTTGGATATGTTGTACAAAACAGTATTGTTTATCACCAAACTTTTTTTTAAAAAAATCGAAGATGTGTTTTTTTAAATATTCGCAAAAAAAAATATTTTTGAATTTTTGCAACACTTCTGAAAAAAACCGTATGCTTTTGAAAATATTTCCTAAAAGAAGAAGAATTAAGCTTTCATATGAGCTATTACTTGTGATAATCGGATTACTAGTTAAAAAGTTAGAGCACGTTAAACGTCATGTATTTTTCTGACTTTTGCTAAAAAAGTCGAACTTTGACCCGCGATAATTTGAAAACTACAGCAAATTTTAAAAATCCAAAAATGCAACATATCTCATATAAACGTGGATATCTATGAGCCAAATTCTCAGTGGCGTCCAAAGGCATGTTTCCGAACAGTGGGGCGAAAATTTTTGGAATTACCCTATATTAAAAAGATTAATTTGTTTTCGATACATTTTTTTAAAATATTTTCTATGACATAATTTCAATTGCTGCCGTACCCCTTGCTAGCTCAGATAAAACTAAATTCATAATCGTTTTTTTTTTTTTAATTGTCTTCTTTTTTCATTGTCTGCTTTTTTAAAAAGAAGTACAGGTACAAATAAAAAACAAACTACACGACGAGAGAGAGCATGTTGTCGTTATAGTATGTTTGTGTTTTTGTTTTATACTTTACAATAGCTACCAAATTCTTTATAGACAGCAATTGTTAAAAAAAAATTTACGATTTTGTTAGATTGACAAAGTTCTTTATATTTATTGATTTAAATTGTTGAAAATATGACTTTTATTTGACAAAGTCGTTTATTGATATAAATAGTTGCAAAAAATCTGTTTTATTTACAAATTATTGAACATTAATAACAAACGGGTTGTTTGAAAGTTAAAAAAATATTTTTCTTTGTCTTATTGACAAACTGCCACTAATGATTTGTTGAAATTTTCCTTTCATTTTGAAATAAAATTATTTGACGTAGTTTGTTGAAAACAAAATCGAATTTTTGTGTTATTGACTAACGGGATGCCGTTTTTACTAAATGTTTGGTTGATCTATATATATAAAAGAGTGTGGTGACTGACTGACTTACTGACTGACTGACTGACTGATTGGCAATAATCATCGCCCAGCCCAAACCGCTGAAGCTAGAGACTTGAAATTTGGAATGCAGGTTCGGCTCCCGACAAAACCTCCCACTAAGAAGGGATTTTTGGAAATTCCGATTCTAAGGGGGGCAAAAGGGGGAAAATAGGGCCCTTTGGGGGATTTTGTATCTTTTGAACTAATAGTCCTAGAAACTTCAAATTTGAACTCTAGGATCCTCTCGCGGAAATAAAATTTCTGAAAAAATATTTTTGAAAAATTCCGCCTCTAAGGGGGGAAAAAGGGGAAAATAGGGCAAATTGGTACATTTCTTATATTCTAAACAAATGGTCCCAGAAACTTGAAATTTGAAGTCTAGGACCCTCTGGCGGAAATAACATATTGGAAAAAGTCATATTTTGAAAATTCCGTTTCTAAGGTGGGGGGAGGGGGAAAGTAGGGCAAGTTGGTACATTTTGTATCTTCTGAACTAATGGTCCTACAATCTTGAAATTTTAAATATAGGATACTCTCGCGGAAATAACATTTTGAAAAAAGTACTTTTTTGAAAATTCCGGTTTTAAGGGGGACAAAAAGGGTGAAAATAGGGCAGTTTGGTGAATTTTGAATTAATGGTCCTAGAAACTATATATTTGGACTATAGTATCCTCTCGGGGAAAAAACATTTTTTTACTAAAATTTTTTCACTCAAATTTTTTTTTCACTCAAAATTTTTTTTCACTCAAAATTTTTTTTTTTTACAAATTTTTTTTTACAAATTTTTTTTTACAATTTTTTTTCACTCAAAATTTTTTTTTACTCAAAATTTTTTTTCACTCAAAATTTTATGTTACTCAAAACTTTTTTTCACTCAAATTTTTTTCACTCAAAATTTTTTTTCACTCAAAATTTTTTTCACTCAAAATTTTTTTTCTTTCAAAAATTTTTTTTTACTCAAATTTTTTTTTTACTCAAAATTTTTTTTCATTTAATTTATTTTTACTAAAAATTTTTTTACTCAATTGTATTTTATTCTTCAGTTTTTTTACTCAATTTTCTTTACTTAAATTTTTTACTTAGAAGGTGTTTTCACCCAAATTTTTTTTAATCAACATTTTTATCGCTTAATTTTTTGACTCAAATTTTTTACTCATTTTTTTCTTATTTTTTTTTTTATTTTTGGGAATTTATTGATTTAATCACTTAAATTTAGGGGGAAATAGGACAATTTTGAACATTTCGATCTTCTGAACTAATGTAACCTAAAATTTGGACTATAGGATCCTCTCGCGGAAATAATACTCTAAAGAAAGTATTTTTTTAAAAAATATAAGAAGGCGAAATGAGGCAATTTGGCACATGTTCTATCTTTTGACCTAATGGTCCTAGAAACTTAAAGTTTGGACTATAAGATCCTCTAACGGAAAAAACATTCTGAAACAAAGTTTTTTTTTTAATTCTGATTCTAAGGGGTTGAAAGGGGGAAAGTAGGATAATTTGGTACATTTTGTATCTTCTGAACTAATGGTCCTAGAAACTTAACAATTTGGACTATATGATCCTCTCGCGGAAATTATGTTCTGAAGAAAGTATTTTTTGAAAATTTTTCTTCAGAACATAAAAGAAGTACTTTTTGAAAATGCCGGTTTGTATCTGCTGAACAAATAGGATTGCACGATCCTCTCGCGTGGACTGCACGATCCTCTCGCGGAAATAACATTCTGAAAAAAGTACTTTTTTGAAAATTCCGCTTTAAAGGGGGAAAAAGGGGAAGTTAGGGCAATTTTGTATCTGCTGAAAATATGGTCCTAGATACTTGAAATTCGGAGTGAACGATCCTCTCGCGGAAATAACATTTTAAAGGAAGTACTTTTTCAAAATTCTGGGGGAAAATGGGGAAAGTAGGGCAATTTTGAATCTGCTGAACTAATGGTCCTTAATACTTGAAATTTGGACTGTACGATCCTCTCGCGGAAATAACATTCTCAAGGAAGTACTTTTTTGAAAACTCTACTTTTAAGGGAAAAAAGGGGAAGGTAGGGCATTTTTGTATCTGCAGAACTAATGGTCCTCGATACTTAAAATTTAACTGTACGATCCTCTCGCGGATATAACATTCTAAAAGAAGTACTTTTTTGGTAATTCTGCTTCTACGGGGGGAAAAGGGAGAAAGTAGGGCAATTTTGAATCTGCTGAACTAATAGTCCTAAATACTTGAAGTTTGGACTGTACGATCCTCTCGCGGAAAGAACATTCTAGAAGAAGTACTTTTTTGAAAGTTCTCCTTCTAAAGGGGGAAAATGTGAAAAGTAGGGCAATTCTGTATCTGCTGAACTAATGATCCTAGATACTTGAAATTTGAACTGTACGATCCTCTTGCGGAAATAACATTCTAAAATAAGTACTTTTTGTGGAAAGTTCCGCTTCTAAGGGGGAAAAGGCGGAAAGTAGGGAAATTTTGTATCTGCTGAAGTAATGGTCCTAGATACTTGAAATTTAGACTGCACGATCCTCTCTCTTGGAATTACCATTCTGAAAGAAGTACTTTTTTTTTAAATTCCGATTTCAAGGGGGAAAACGGGGAAGGTAGGGCAATTTTGTATCTGCTGAACTAATGGTTCTAGATACTTGAAATTTGGCTGAACGATCCTCTCGCGGAAATAACATTCTTAAGAAAGTACTTTTAAAAATTCTGGGGGAAAAAGGGGGAAAGAAGGGCGATTTTGAATCTGCTGAACTATTGGTCCTAGATTCCTGAAATTTGAACTGAATCCTTTCGCGAAAATAACATACTTAAAGAACTTTTTTAAAAATTCCACTTCTAAGGGGGAAAAAGGGGAAAGTAGGGCCCTTTGGAAGATTTTGTATCTTTTGAACTAATAGTTTTAGCAACTTGAAATTTGGACTCTATGATCCTCTCGCGAAAAAAAAACTAAAAAAATATTTTTTTGAAAATTCCGCCTCCAAGGTGGGGAAAATAGAGCAAATTGGTTTATTTTTTATCTTATGGACAAATGGTCCCAGAAACTTAAAATTTGGACTCTAGGATCCTCTCGCGGAATTAACATCCCACCTCCATGGGTGGGAAAAGGGGAAAATAGGGAAAATCGGTAAAATTTTTATCTTCTGAACAAATGGTCCCAGAAACGTGAAGTTTGGTCTTTAGGATCCTCTCGCGGAAACAACATTCCGAAAAAAATATTGTTTGAAAAATTCCTCCTCCACGGTGGGAAAGGGGGGGAAATAGTGAAAATCGGTACATTATTTATCTTTTAAACAAATGGTTCCAGAAACAGAAATTTGAACTCTAGGATCATCTCGCAAAAAAACATCTTGAAAAAAGTTGATGGGGGAAAATAGGGCAATTTTGTACCTTCTGAAATAAAACTTTAAGTTTTGATCCTCTCGCGGAAATAATTTTTTGAAAAATACACTTTTTGAAAATTTTGGTTTTAAGGAGGGCCAAGAGGGGGAAAATAGGGCAATTTGGTAAATTTTAAAGTAATGGTCTTAAAAATATGACATTTGCAATATAGGATTATCTCGCGGAAATAACATATTTAAAGAAGTACTTTTTTGAAAATTAGTTTTTAAAGGGGGAAAGAAGGCAATTTTGTATCTGCTGAACTAATGGTTCTAGATATTGAAGTTGGACTGTACGATCCTCTCGCGGAAATAACATTCTGGAAAAAGTACTTTTTTTGGAAAAATCTGCTTCTATGGGGGAAAAAGAGGGAACGTAGGGCAACTTTGAAATTTGAATCCTCTTGCGAAAACAACATTCTAATGGAAGTACTTTTTTGAAAATTTCGCTTCTACGGGGAAAAAGTGGGAAATTAGGGCAATTTTGTATCTGCTGAACTAACGGTCCTTAATACTTGAAATTTGGAGTGTACGATCCTCTCGCGGAAAAAACATTCTGAAAGAAGTACTTTTTTGAAAATTTTGTTTTATAGGTGGAAAAGGGGGAAAGTAGGGCAATTTTGTATCTGCTGAACTAATGGTCCTAGATACTTGAATTTTGAACTGTTTTGTATCTGCTGAACTAATGGTCCTAGATACTTGAAGTTTGGACTATACGATCCTCTCGCGGAAATAACATTCTGGAAGAAGCACTTTTTTAGAAAATTCTGCTGCTAAGGGGCAAAATGGGGAAAGTAGGGCAATTTTGTATCTGCTGAATTAATGGTCCTAGATACTTGAAATTTGGACTGTACGATCCTTTCGCGGAAATAACATTCTAAAATAAGTACTTTTATGAAAATTCTGCTTCTAATGGGAAAAAAGAGAGAAAGTAGAGATACTTAAAATTGGTACTTTACGATCCACTCGCGGAAATTACATTCTGGGAAAATAAATTTTTGAATTTTCGCTTCAATTTGGTACACATTGTTCCTTATGTATTAATGTTCCTTGAAACTAAAAGTTTGAACTATGAGATCGTTTCGCCAAAATAAAAATTTTTGCTACTTTAAATCTACTCAAAATATAATATTTTAAAGGTCGAAACTAACAATTTTTATGTTTAATTAAAAATTAATAAGAATTTGAAGTAATAAAGTTGTTTTTTTTACAGCTAACCGGTAACGAAGTACCGGGCGAGTTAGCTAGTATCAGTATAAGACATTCACAATTGCTGTTTGTTGACTTGAATTTTATGATTTTATTTTCTGTGTATATGTAAAGACTCAACATTTTTTGTTATATACATTAAAGCGGAGTGAATTATTCGGAGCAAAATTTTCGATAAAATCGTCTAGTATATTTGGATTCTGCATAAAATTCTAAGAAAAAATGCCGAACAAACTATGTCTCAAAAATCAGTTTTGACCCCCCCAATTTTCAAAAATAGTTTTGTACGATATACGCCTTTTCCATTAATCATCACGAGAAAAAGGATATTTTTCGACCTGGAATCTTTAGATTGTGTGCATAGATACACTATGGAGCCATTAAGACATTCCCATTTACAGTTTTATTAAATTCCAAAATCTCGCGATTTTATTCGCGATTTTCATTTTTTAAAAATCACAAAATATGAAAAAGTAGTGTAGTTTGATGAGCGATAACTTCTTAAGTAAATATCCGACTTTTAAAATCCAAATTGAAATTAAAAGCTTAAGTCCTCTACATTAAACTTGAAAGTTAAAAAAAAATTGTGTTATTAAAAAAATGCATTTTAAATGCAAATGCATTTTTTTAGTGCATTTTCGTCAACTTTCACCTCTTTTGATTTTTTTTTAATTAACATAATATGAAAGTATGACATTTTTACAAAAAAAATCAGTCATCATTTTAATAGGACACAAAAGTCTTCTATTTTTAATACTTTTTTTTTTAAATTATGTCCATATAAAAAGAAAAAAAAAAATTTTTTTAATTTTGGTAATAAATGATTTTAGGATTTTCAAATCGTTTATCGATGTTCTTTGAAGATCTATAACTCCTTAAGTAAACATCGGATTTTGATAATCAAAATTAAAATTGAAAGCTAAAATCCTCTACTTTAAACGAAAATGTTTTAAAAAATTGTGGCAAAAAAATATTGGTGTAGTTTACCACTTTTTTATTTTTTGTGGATTTTTAAAAAATTAAAATCGCGAGTTTTTGGAATTTAATTAAGCTGTAAATGGGAATGTCTAAATGGCTCCTTAGAGTATCTGGCTTCAAAATAAAAAAAAAAAATCTGAAGACCCAAGTCCAGATTTTTGTTGTTTAGCGCCCTCTAGCGGCGGTTTAGAGCAAAATAAATATCAAATATGGATTCCCTGTACTTAAAAATACCTCTAATACAATATAAAAGCAAAATTTATTAGTAAAACAATATCTATATATATAAAAGAGTAATGTGACTGACTGACTGACTTATTGACTGATTCATCATCGCCCAGCCCAAACCGCTGAAGCTAGAGACCTGAAATTTGGACTGTATGTTCAGTTCCCGGAATATAGATCCACTAAGGCTGGATTTTTGTCAATGTTGATCCTAAGGGGGTAAAAAGGGTAAAAAACTGTACTTTTGGTACTTTTTATATCTCCTGAAATAAAGGTCACAGAGACTTGAAATTTGGACTGTATGTTCACATCCTGGAATATAGATCCAGTAAGGCTGGATTTTTGTCAGTGTTGATTCTAAGAGGGTAAAAAGGGAAAAACTGTACTTTTGGTACTTTTTATATCTCCTGAAATAATGGTCATAGAGACTTGAAATTTGGACTGTATGTTCACATCCTGGAATATAGATCCAGTAAGGCTCAATTTTTGCCAATGTTGATTCAAAGGGGGTAAAAAGGGTAAAATACTGTACTTTTGGTACTTTTTATATCTCTTGAAATAATGGTCATAGAGACTTGAAATTTGGACTGTATGCTAACATCCTGGAGTTTAGATACAGTAAGGCTGGATTTTTGCCAATGTTGATTCTAAGGGGGTAAAAAGGGTAAAAATCTGTACTTTTAGTACCTTTTATATTTCCTTAAAAAATTGTCCCAGAGACTTGAAATTTGGACTGTATGTTTACCTCCCGGAATATAGAGCCCCTAAGGCTGGATTTTTGCCAGTGATGATTCTAAGGGGGTAAAAAGGGTAAAAATCTGTACTTCTGGTACATTTTATATTTCCTTAAATAATGGTACTTGAAATTTGCAATGTCGGTTCACCTCCCGGAAAAAAATAATCACTATGGCTGGGTTTTTGTCAATGTTGATTCTACGGGGGTAAAATATGTAAAAAAAGTGTACTTTTGGTACTTTTTTTATTTACTGAAATAATGGTCATTCAAACTTGAAATTTGGAGTGTAGGATCCTTTAGTGAAATTAAACATTCTGGAACAGGTACTTTCCGAAAATTCTGTACAGTTTATAAAAAGTACCTTTTATTTAAAGTACCTTTTATAAAAAGTACCTTTTATTTAAAGTACCTTTTATAAAAAGTACCTTTTATAAAAAGCACCTTTTATAAAAAGTACCTTTTATAAAAAGTACCTTTTATAAAAAGTACCTTTAATAAAAAGTGCATTTTATAAAAAGTACCTTTTATAAAAAGTACCTTTTATAAAAAGTACCTTTTATAAAAAGTACCTTTTATAAAAAGTACATTTCATAAAAAGTAACTTTTATAAAAAGTACCTTTTATAAAAAGTACTTTTTATAAAAAGTACCATTTATAAAAATACCTTTTATTTAAAGTACCTTTTATAAAAAGTACCTTTTATAAAAAGTACCATTTATAAAAAGTACCATTTATAAAAAGTACCTTTAATAAAAAGTAACTTTTATAAAAAGTACCTGTTATAAAAAGTACCTTTTATAAAAAGTACCTTTTATAAAAAGTACCTTTTATAAAAAGTACCTTTTATAAAAAGTACCTTTTATAAAAAGTACCTTTTATAAAAAGTACCTTTTATAAAAGGTACCTTTTATAAAAAGTACCTTTTATAAAAAGTACCTTTTATAAAAAGTACCTTTATAAAAAGTACCTTTTATAAAAAGTACCTTTTATAAAAAGTACCTTTATAAAAAGTACCTTTTATAAAAAGTACCTTTCATAAAAAGTACCTTTTATAAAAAGGACCTTTTATAAAAAGGACCTTTTATAAAAAGTACCTTTTATAAAAAGTACCTTTTATAAAAAGTACCTTTAATGAAAAGTACCTTTTATAAAAAGTACCTTTTATGAAAAGTACCTTGTATGAAAAGTACATTTTATGAAAAGTACCTTTTATGAAAAGTACCTTTTATAAAAAGTACCTTTTATAAAAAGTACCTTTTATAAAAAGTACCTTTTATAAAAATTAACTTTTATGAAAAGAACCTTTTATAAAAAGTACCTTTTATAAAAATTACCTTTTATAAAAAGTACCTTTTATAAAAAGTACCTTTTATTAAAAGTACCGGAAGTACACTTTTTGGTACTTTTTTTATTTCCTGAAATTATATTTATAGAAATTTTTTATATTTCCTAGAATCTAAAAATTTGTAGTGTATGAGAATTCGGTAAAAAAAACATTCTGGGAAAAATACGTTTTTAAAATTCCGCTGCTTAGTGGGGTAAAATGGCTAAAAAGTGTATTTTCGGTGCCTTTGATATTTTTTGACGTAATGGTTCTAGAAACTTAAAAATAGGAATGTAAGATCCTTTTTGTACTTTAAATATTTGCTAAAACAATGATACTAGAAAATTGAAATATGCAAAAGTGTATCCCTCCGCGAAGAAGAAAATATTCTAGAAGTAGATCTTTTTATAAATTCCATTTCTAACGGGGGTAAGAAAGTTCACTTTTGGTACTTTTTTTTGTTCCTATAATAATGAAAAAGTGTAAGTTTTGGTTATTCTTATATTTCTTGAAATAATGGTTCAGAAATTTGATATTTTAAATAAAGGATCACCTAGCACAAAAAAAAAGAGTTTTTGGAAAATTTAATTTTAAGGGGAAAAGGGGGCAAATGGTTATTTTTACCTATCTAACTATTTAACTAAAAGCCCAAAAAATAACACCCAAGAAAAGGACATATTTTAAAATTTAAAATTTTAGAACGGGGAACGAAGTGGTGTAGAGCAGGGAACGATATGGAATGATACCTTTTACTCAAATTTTTCGTATTTAACTTTTTTACTCCATATTTTTTCTTTCTATATGTTTTTTCACTCAAAATAATTTTTATTTCAATTTCTTTATTGACTGAAATATTTATTCACTCAAAATCCAAACTCCCGATATAAGGGCTCGAAAATTATTCAAATTTTATTGTTGAAATTATTCATTGAAATATTATTTTATGAAAGACTTAAACGTGCACAAGTAAATAAAACAAAGACTACGTAGGAAAATTTTCTTGAAATCGGTAGAGTAGTTCTTATCCTTCTATTATCCGGTATTCAATACAACCGGCAACGAAGTACCGGGATGGTAAGCTAGTATTCCATATAATAATAAGCCCAGCTAAAAAAGTCGTATATCGTGCAAAACAATTTTTGAAAATTGGGGGGTCAAAACTGATTTTTGAGATATGGTTTGTTCGGCATTTTTTCTTAGAATTTTTTGCAGAATCTGAATATGCTAGACGATTTTGTCGAAAAAAAATTGCTCCGCCCTAATATACATACATACATACACATTTCGCTCATTTGTTGGGAACCATTGTTGTATAGTGTCATAACGTAAAATGTTTGATTTTACAGGAAACCTGTTTAAAGTTTACAATTGAAACTTGTTTTACATTGCAAACGGCCCGTTCATAGAAAATGTGATAATGGCGTGTTCTCTTCTCAAACGGTGAGTTTAGAAGATATTAATACGAATGACGCTATATAAAGCAGGATATAACAAATAATTCTGTATCGTTTACCCAAAAACGACATATTTTGAGTTATGACACTATACAAGTAAATGAGCGATTTGCTTATGGGGGTTTGTAGACACACACATTTTATCATTGTACAATATCTCTCTCTTTCCCTCTCGCAGCTTTTAGCAGAGCATAGTTACACAAAAATTTTAGCGTTATATTTAGCACATAAGAAACAAAACGGCTTTTTATTGTTATTATTCATTGTTGCTCTGTAGACAAGTGGCTAGAGGCTAAGCCCAACAAACAAGAGGTCCGGCGTTCAAATCTTGGTGGATACGAAAAAAAGATGTAAGTTTTTAAAAATTAGAAAATAACAAACAATTGTAAGTAAATAAAAATAAATTTAATAAAATCAAATAACAAAAAAAAACATTTTTTTTATTTTTTTCTTATTTTTCAAATAAAAAAATGTTATTGAAGACACCGCTTCATCATATTGATGACAAGTTACATTGGACGAAAAATAATGTAACATTTCATCATATTGATGTAACTCTTTATCAATATGAAGAAGCTTTTTCTTTGAGTGCAGGTCTGAAATTTTTTATTTTTTAAAAAAACAATTTATCAAAAATCCATCCACTTTTTTTATTTTTTTAAGTTTAGATGTTTTCCTATCTATCCACACAAAAATATTCAGACTCGCGATTTTTTTTTTTGAGAAAATCGCATTTGAATATTGAATTTCATAACAATATTGTATTCGGAATCGAAGAAAAATTTTTGAGATCCCGATTTCAGGATCCCTGGATTTTCGGAATATTACGAATCCCGGGATTTGCGGGATTTTTTTTGAATTTTTTTTTTTTGATTTTTGGGATTTTTCAAAATGTTCAGTATTTTTTGTCACTTTGGCCAATCTACGCGTTCGTAAATATTTTCGAAGTTCTGTTGAAGTTGTAAAATTCATAAAAGGTAGATTTTTCTCCTCTGAAGGATATCCGTATTCGGTTATCTTTCTCACCTTTCGTAGCGGCTCATCGTTATCATATCTCATGAACAAGAGGTGGGCGCTGGTCACGTGATTTGTGTAATTTACATAAATCAAGCGTAAGAGTAAGCGATTTTCATTTCAATCACGTAATTGTGAGTGAGCGTGAGTTGAAAAAAATCTACGTGAATTTTTGAATTCTTGCGTGAGTGACTAATTTTTTATTGCGGCAGCTTGCGTGATTTGATTTTTTTTATACCCTCCAACCACAGTATGGGGGTATACTCACTTTGTAATTCCGTGTGTAACGCATCGAAATATCGGTCTAGGACACCATAAAGTATATATTTTATTTATCAGTGATCGATTCTAAGACATTCTAGCTATGTCCGTCCGTCCGTCCGTCTGTCCGTCTCTAGAGGACACGATACAGTCAAAATAAAAGAGCTAGACTTCCGAAGTTTGGCATGAATATGTCTTATATTCCTAGGCAGCTTGAGTTCGGAAATGGGCAAAATCGGACCAAGGGGAAAAAGTTCCCCCTTAGAGAACTAAACCAACCTAAGAAACATCGCATATTTTGCAGGGTTTTTTGTACTTTTGCTTAGCAAATGCAACATTTTTATCTCAGAAAAAGTTAAAAATCGCAAGGGGAAGGTGCCCCCTAACGTCTCCCACCAACCCCCCCCCCCCTCCCCGCCCAAAAAAAGGACGCCCCTGGATTTTTTTTTAATATTGTTTTTTACATTTTGGAGAGTATAAAAGATTCGGCACAACCGAATGTAACACTCTCACTTGTTTTTTATTAAAATTTGTTGGTTTTTTTTTTAATTTCTGTAAAAAAAAAATATTTTTTTTGAATTTTTTTTGTTTGGAAAAAAAATTTTATAACGTGAGTAGAGTTTGCGTGACTCACTCCTGAGCGTGATTTTTCTTACTTTCTTGTACGGGAATAGTGAGTGAGTGTCACTAAGTGTGAGTCAAAATCCACTCTCTCTCTTTAAAAAATGTTTTTTTTTTTTTTTAAATATAAAATTAAAAAAGGTTACAACTTAACGGCTTTAAATTTCCCAACGGTTCAGCTTTTGCTATCACAAAAAAATGGCACCAGACGGAACTTTCGTTAAATTTTTTTTATTTTGTTTTACAAAATTCATATTTAATACAAATTTAAAGACCCTCGGTCAGATTTTTTAAAATCTCTCTTTCGGAATGAATGATATACAAAAAAAATTATATTATTCTGTTTTATTAAAAACGTTTATTGTTGCAGTCACGTAAACACCTGATGTTCCCGTAAGATCTTTTTTCTACGCATGCAACGAGTATGTTTTGTTGAATTGTTGTTGCCTCACTGCCTTGTCAGCCAGTAAACTCTCTCTTGCATGGTACTGTTTTATTATGTCGCATTGACTTTAATTCGTTAATTTAACAGTAATTCAATTAAATACAGACGTCCGACTCCCTGCATGACTGGCTCAATATGGTGTTTATTCAACAACAGACTCTTCTGTTCCGTATCTGCTGTTGCATGGCGAATGTTGAATGAATGAATGCTCAGCCACCTCAGCAATGTGGCATACATAATGAAAACAACAGAAAAAGTGCAAATAAAATGAAAAAAATTATGAACACATTAAACATAAAAATACAGAAAATTAAAAAAAATAAAAAAAATACTGCATGTGCAGTAGACTTGGTGGAAATTCAAGAAAATTTAAAACGAAAAATTAGGATAATTCTGGAAATAATTTTAGAAAATTTTAAAGATTTAAAAATATAAACTTGGGAGAAATTACAAAAAAAAAACGAAAATTCACAAAATCTGGGGAAAAGTTAGAGAAACTCGGAAAATACTCCAAAAAAATCACAAGAGTTCAGAAAAGTTAAAAACTAATTTGAAACCAAATCTAAGAAAATATGACAAAAACGAAATTAATTCGGACAGTTCAGAAAATTTATAAAATAATTAGAAAATTCAGTAGAATAAAAAACCCCAAAGGTTTGGATGATATTTTTTTATTCGCCAGAGCCAAATATACATAGAAAACTTACTTTATCATTCACTTTAAAATTGAGGAGTATTTGATCCATTTGATATACTCAAAAAAAAGCCTTGTAAAATTACAAGAAAAAAAAAGATTACGAGACTTTTCCTAGTAATTTGACTGTTTTTTTTTTTTTTTGTGTAGCAAATTATGAGATGAAACCGACAAGACTACAACCAACCCTACACTCAAAAAAAAAAAAATGGTAAAACGCCTGGTAAAATGCCTTGTAATCCAGTTCTACCAATATTTAACAATTTTCCTTTTTTTAACAAAAAATCCTGTACTTTGCTCAAACGAGAACTACAGTTTTATTGGTAATTTTACAAATTTATTTTCGTAATTGTATTCTACCATTTTGAAAGGTTATTTTACAAAAAAAAAAAACTGTAATTTTACAACAAAGTTTTTATTATGAGGATTTTTGTTGATTTATGTTGTTTAACAAAAAAAAATATTTTTTTTTTTTTTTTTTGTAAATTTTCTATTTTTTTTCAAAAAATGTTACAAGTCCCGGACAAATTTTTTTTTATTGAAAGTAGTTAAAAAAAAGTTGACAAAATTTTCAAAAATTTATTTCGAGGATTCTAGTTAATTTACAAAAAATAACAGTTATTTTACAAAAATGATTTTATTACGAGGATTTATGTTGTTTAACAAATTTTTTTTTTGTAAATTTACCATTTTGGTTTGTAAATTTACCATTTTTTATACATATTTACCATTTTTCTTGTAAGTTTACCATTTTTTTCCGGTTTTAAAACAATATTTTTACCAATAAAATTGGTTATTTTACCAATTTTCGGCGCATTCAAAATTACGAGGAAATCCTCGTAATTTTACGAGATTTTTACCTACCTCCTATTTTAAGAGAATAGCCTCGTAAAATTACGAGATTTTTTGGTAACTTTACAATTTTTTTTTTTTTTGAGTGTAGGTTTCATAAAAGGTATGGAAACATTTTAACACCACATTATATAACGAAATTTATAATTTTAAATTTCTTTAAAATGTTGACCAATCTTAACAAAAAACAGTTTTGACCGACTAAAATATTTTCTCCCAAAATTCTTATTCTTATATTGCAAATTTTCCTCATTTTTACAATTTGATCCAAACACTTTGTTGAATTTCTCTCCAGTCTATAATACATGTCTCCACATGCTATATACTATTTATAATATGGGAAATTAACACACCATCGCAAACAAACCAACTAATGCACTATGGATAGGTTCCACAAAAAATGGTAAAAAATAGCACTTCGGAATAAATTTCGGGTTCGCCTCAGCTTTTTAGATGAAAGCTAACAAAATAAACAGGCTTTGACGTCCCAATTTCAAAATGATCATCCAAATACGTGCATCAGATCACAAGTTAAAGAAAATTGCAGTTTGATAGTCGTATCAAAAAGATATCAGAAAACTAAAAACAAAAAATTTAATTATATCAAAAATAAATATTTTAAATTTGCAGTTTCAAATTTTCTAAAAAAGAAATTAACACCATTTAGAGTAAGATTATTCTCGCTCAAGGTCATATTTCTTTTTCTAATTATTACGATGATATTGTCAAAGTAACAATTTTGTTTTAACTTGATTGGTTTGGTCATTTCGCAAGACTTACTTGACGCGTGTTTCGGAATTTGTCAAATTCCAATGTCAAGAGTATTTATCAAATTTACAATCGGTAATGGCAAAACATTAAGTTTTATATTCGATTGTATGTATACATAATGAGAATTTATGTATTAAATACACAACATAATACAGCTCGAAATTTCAAAAGAAATGTCCGACCAAACCATCTGCATTAAATTCAAACATACCTTCGTACATAAAGCCTGTGTTACTATTTTACACATACACTCAAAAAAAAAAAGTTTGTAAAATGACATAAAATCCCCGTGATTTTACGGGGCAGGTTTTGTAAAATATGTACTAGCAAGAATCCCCGTGATGTTACGGGGATAATTTGTAAATTGATTTAACAAAAGAAAATGTAAATTTACATTTTTTTTTGTAAAATATTAACTTCGAGGTGAACATTTTTTTTTTTTAATTTACAAAAAAATTGGAAAATTTACAAATCAAAATTGTAAACTTACAGAAAAAGGTTGTTATTTTACAAAGAAAAAATAGAAAATGGAAAAAATAAATTGTAGATTAACAAATTATTTGGTTAAACTACTGGTTTTACCGCAAAAAAATATTGAAAAACACGTATATTTACAATAAAAATTGTAAATTTGCAAAAAAAAAAAAAAATTAAAATTTACACAAAAAAATTGTAAACTTACAAAAAAAAGTTGTAAATTTACAAAATAAAGTAGAAAATCAAAAACCAACATTGTAAATTTACAAATTGTTTGGTTAAACTACTGTTTTTTATCGCAAAAAACGTGTAAATTTATAATTTTTATTGTATATATACCATTTTTTCTTATTTTTTTTTTGCCGTAAAAACAGTAGTTTAACCAAAAAATTTGTAAACTTACAATACTGTTTTTGTATTTTCTACTTCATTTTTGTAAAATTACAACTTTTTTCGTAAGTATACAATTTTGATTTTTAAATTTTCATATTTGTTTTGTAAATTTACAGTTTAACCAAATAGATTTTTTTAAAGGTTTTTCTTCATATTTTTCCTTCTTCGGCAGCTGGAGTAGCACTTCAACAACCTGAAATGATTTTTTTTTCACTTGAACACTTTTAACAAACTTTTTAATGTATAACACTGCACTTTTTTATTTTTTTCGACATTTCGTTTTTCTTAAGTAGAACATATGAGAATTGCGAAGGAGGCTACACAAGAAATTTCTTATATTTTCAGGAAAAATTAGTCAAAAAATAACAATTTTTTTTTAATTTTTAATTATTTTCACAAGTATTTTTATAAAATCGGAAGTTTTTTTTGGATATTGTAGATTGGATGTTTAAGTACCTGTTAAAATAAAAAAAAAATAATTTTTCATAATTGGTAGCTTTTATTGACATTTTAGGTGCCAAATTAAAAAAAAAAAAATCCAAAAAAATATGGTAAAATTACCAAAACAAATGGTAAAAATACAAAAAAAAAACTAGAACAAGTATATAGTAGAAACACATAAAAATTGTGGTACTTTACTTAACGCAAATTACAAAAAAATGGTGTAAAAATTCAATTTTTTTGCTAAAGCTTACAAATAGTTGAAAAATGTTTGTGTCCGGAACTTAAAAAAATTCCAAACTTTTTTTTTCATGAAATTTTTTTTTTTAAAAAAAATTATTTTTAACTAAATTTTTTACTCCAAAACGCAAAAAAACTGAACTTAGAAAATTTTTGCGTGTCCTATTGTTGAATAATTATTTTTTTTTTTTTGTAAAACAACACTAATTCTAAAATTTTTGCGTGTCCTATTGTTGAATAATTAAATTTTTTTGTAAAACAACACTAATTCTAGTAATAAAATAAGTTTGTAAAATTACATCGGAATTTTGTACTTTTCAATACATACATTTCAAACTGAAAACTTTGTAAACGATTTAAAAAAAAATTTTGTAATAAAACATTTTTTTGGTAGAAAGACAAAATAACATCAAGTAAAATTTTGTTGTACAATTACAGTTTTCTTGTGTAAAAAAATTAAACACCTTGTAATATTTTTTTAATTTGTAAAATAATTCAATTTTTTGTAAATTTACTTAAAAAATTTGTAAAATAAATTTACCAACATATAATAGTAAAATTACAAAGCAAACTGTAGTTTTCGTTTTTTTAAATATACAACAATTTTTGTAAAAAGACAAAAATATTAGTAAAATAGAATTACAAGACCTTTTACTTGTAATTTTACAAACTTTTTTTTTTGAGTGTACTAACAGTAGCTCTTTTACGCGAGTATGATTTCCAAATTAAATGAACGTTTTTATTTTTCCAAATAAAAATTTAAGGTTTGAAGTGTCGGCTAACGCTCTACGTCTGTGTCTTCTAACGTCTTAAGCCACTCGGCGAGTTTTCTTATAAAAAAAAACAGCTTCCATTGCAAATAACTCCCGGTCGCAAGTGCAGCGAATAACCAATAACAAAAACAACTGTGTTCGCTGCCGAACAAACAAAATATTAAATTTTCACTTTAAGTCTACAGTGTGTAACAGACAGAGAGAATGTAGTCACAAACATGGACTTTTGCTTTTTTTGCAGCATGTCAGCAGAATCGTGTGAAGTTAATAAATTTTAAACTGAACAAATGAATGTTATTTACACAAAAAATAAAACACATTTTTTTTTGCGTTTTTTCCATTTTATTCACTACATGTTGTAGTCAGTCGTCTCATATACAAGTGAATTAATCGTAATTTCTTGTGTGTATGTGTATCTGTGTGTGTGTGATAAACACATGCAGTTTATTGTTATTACTGACTGCAATGAAATTGTGTAAAAGACCATCATGGCGTATACGTGTTACACACATATACTTTTTAGTTTATCAAAATTAAATGTTACTCATACGTCATATATGTAGTTTACAATGAAACTTAATTGTGGCTATATTATATATTACGGAAAAAATTAAATCGTGGATTTTAAATCAACAAAATCAGCGAAAAGAAAATATAAATATCTTAATTCGGTAGAACTTCTAATGATGACAAAAGTCAAATCGGTTTCAATCAAAACAATTGTGATGACTCTTTACATTAGGCCATTCGTCTGATTTGATCAGTACATGTACTGATTTTTGGTCCCGTATACTGATCAAAAACGATGTTCTGATTTGTACTAATTTTTGATCACATTTATATGAAAAAGCACAAAGAATTTTTAAGTTTTTCTATAATGTGTTTAATTTCAGTAGTTTTACAAAAAAGATAATGTAATTGTAATGTATCCAAATGATTCTGATATGTGTGATGAGTAGGGTATTCAATCGATTAACTGTTAATCGGTTAACCGATTAATTTTGGTCGATTAACTGTTCGAATAATTTAAAATTGTCAATTTTCAAATAACAAATAAACCGATTAATATGTGTCGATTAACCGATTAACCGAAATATCTTTTTTTAGTAATTTTGGTTATTTTTTGCTGTTTAAGGTTCTGCAAATTACGGTTCTACTTAAAGAAGTTTAGGTATAAATAAATTAATCAAATATCAAATCCTAAATTGAGATATTTAGGATTTCGATTAACAAAACTGCTCACTAAAAAAGTGAGTACAGTTTCCAACTATAAATTGGTAAATTTATACAAATTCAAATAATTTACTACTATAAATTGTGTAAATTTTCAACAATTGGAAGTAGAATTACGCATTTTATGTAAATTTACCCAATTTATAGTAGCAACCTGAAATCGTTTTAATTGGAGTGTGAATAAACTCAGATTTTCGCAATGTTTGAAACCCTATAAAACCGCGAAATATTTTTAGATGTGAAAATAGTTTAGCACATCTGAAAAGAAATACTTTTGGAATCCTTCAGATATCTTTTTTAATCACGGAGATATTGACCGATGAAATTATTGTAATTTTAGCACTAATAAAATAAAAAAAAAACAAATTTGGAAACCAAATAATTTTTTTAAATATTTTTGAGGGCAATTTTTCTTTTTTATAAAAATAGCTTTATTTTTTAGCATTTTTTCACATTGAATTGGGCCAAATTTGTCATTTAATTATGTGGTGATATTTTTCACGTTGGCGTCATTTTGGATTGGGGTCATTTTTCAGGATGCCATACAAAAATTCTTTACTTGGGCTGAGATTGTTGGGGATATTTGAAGCTTTGGCATAGGGGAAATACATTTCTTACTTGTTTATAATACGACTTTTAAAAGTACATACATACAATTCGTGGTTTTATATTCAATTTAAATTTTAAATTAATATTATTCGGTTAATCGAATAATTTAAATTTAACCGATTATTAACCGATTAAATCTCAACCCCGATTAATTATTTGCTCGATTAACCGATTAAACAAGAACCTCGATTAATTGAATACCCTAGTGATGAGGTAATGTCATCAGAACTTCAGAGCTCAGAACATCAAATTATGGAGATTTAAAATTTAGAAACAAAAAAAAATTTCAAAAAAATTAAAAACAAATAAACAATATTGGAACGTCCTTTTCTCCTGTCTAGGACACCATGGATTTTAAAAACCAAACTTTTTTATTAAAGTTTAGAATGTCATTTTAACGCTGTTAAAATTTCGCGGAGTTGTTTTTTCGTGTTGTCGAGCAATAATTTCTCCAAGTTTGTAATATAGCTAAATTTTTGATTTTTTGCCAAAATTTTGAAAAAAAATCAACTATTTGGCTATCAAACAAATTTTGAAAATTAATTGCTCAACAATACAAAAAACACATCTCTGAAATTTTAATAGCGTTAAAAGGATATTCTAACCTTTAATACAAAATTTTGTTTTTTGGAAATCCATGGTAACCTTCCCAGGAAAAAAGGATTTCCAATATAGTAGTTTTCAAAATATTTTGTTGAAATTTAAAAAAAAATATATATCTGCCATTCCATGAGAGACCGCCCAAAAATGTCGACTTTTTGACCGACAGTCTTTAGATTTTCCTAATATTTTGCAGAGAAATACTCTATGGGCCCATATAAAGATTTCTGTTTTGAGTTCGCCAAAATTCAAAAAACTCGCGATTTTATTCGATTTTTTAATTTTCGAAAAACCAAAAAATCTGTCAAAAGTGTCTCACTTTAAAAATCCATATCTTTAGTAATTCTTAATGGATCTGAATGCTGAAAAACGTGTTGGGATAAGACTATCGTTCACTTTAAGAAAAAAATTACAAAAACATATTTTTCGCAAAATAAGCTGCATTTTTCCGCAGCTGCATTTTTCAAATGCATTTTTCGCTGATTTGAGTATCATCCGATTTATTTTTTGTTAGCATTTTTGGAAAATTTAGAATTTTTACTTTAAATTGGCATCCTCAAATCTCTGGGACGCGCACTTTTATTATGTTGATTTTATTTTTTAAGAAACTTCTTCCAAAATTTTTCTTTATTAAAGGGAAAAATTTTCAAACATTAAGTTTTAAACTTTTTTTTATTATGTCGTTTGTTTATTTTTGGTATGACCCAAAGACCATTTTTGGGAAAATGGAGCTAGGAATCAATTGTATATGATTAATATGTCCTCTTTCCAAATCCGTAATCTATTTTTTATATATCGTATAAATTAGAAGATATCCAGCCCTAACTTTGCTTCATATCCCCAATATTAACATTGTCTTAACATTGGTTTGCTGCATACACCAATTTTCTGCACATGCAGCAAATTTTACACCTAAAAGTTAAAATATTTTTCTCTACTTTTGTTTTGATGCATATAACGTTGAAAGGGGTGCATATCAAAACAAACTAAAAATTAACGCTTGGTTATAGGTGTGACCCATAAACCATTTGCCAAATGGAATTAGGAATCAATTGTTTATGATTGTTATGCACTTTATTTTCATCCGGAATGATTTTTTCGGAAGAATTAAAAGATATCCAGCCCCAACTTTGCTAATTATAGCCAAAATTAAAGATAATTTAATAGGGTAAACTCAGGTTGACTTTGACCCACGTGAAAGAAAATTTATTTTTTTTAAGAAAATATTCATTTAAATGGGATATGGAGCAAAACGCGACCAAGTCTTTTTTTGTTAAAATCATAATAACTTTTGATATCTTGTGCAAAAACTTATAAAAATTTATATTTTTTCTTAAAACATTTTAAGCAATCGATACCAAAAGTAAAAAACAAATCTATCGTATAGATTTTTAATAAAGTTGATGAGAAGTTTCTTTTTCGTTTTTCTCAAAACAAAGTAAATGGTCTTTGAGTCATACCAAAAATAAGCAAACGATGTAACAATCGAATAAATAACTTTAATGAGACATAAATTCTGTTATAGTGATTATATCTGAATGATTTAAAAAGTATTTTATTGTTATGATTATTTTATTTCATAAAAAGAACTTAAACATCAATTATCCCAGCAAACATTGTATGCTAATATGGGTGGCTCGAAATATGACTGTCGTCGAATTTCGTCGATTGCCAGGTAGATTATGGTTCCCATTGGTCTAAAAACTTAACACTATTTCCAAATTCAGCAAATAATACACTGAAAAATAAAACTCTAAAATTTTCACCGTCAAATATTTCGGCGGGTTGTAAGGAAATGACTATAAAACATATATGGAAATTTAAGAGGACGTAAGCACCTTTAGTTTTCTGTTCATACTTTTTTTAAAGAACTTTGGTAATTTTTTATCATAACCTAAAATTTTGTTTTTTTTTTCAGTGTAGCGTTTTTTACATATTTGGACCAATTTTATTTTTTTTTAGTTTAACTTTTGGATTTGAAGCAGTACTTAAAGAAAATTATAATGGTATGCCTTTAATGAACGCGAATGTTGCAAAATTGCAAAAATAAAAAATCGTCATTTTTGATTTTTTTTAATTTTTTTTTTTGTTTTTGTTAAATTCGGAGTCAGAGCCCCCTAAAACATATAAAAAGAGCTTTTTTATAAAAAAAACTACAGCGAAAAAAAAATGACTGGGTGTTTCTTCTATAGGATCCACTGTGCGCTGCAGCGCGCTGGTAAGAAATGGGTTAAAGATAAAATTCTTATTTTCTAAAAATGCTAAAAAAAATCGGATGGTACTCAAATCGGCGAAAAATGCATTTAAAAAATGCAACTGCGGAAAAATGAAATGCAGTTCTCAAAGTAGATTGCAATGAATAACAAAATGCATTTTTATTCAATTAAAAAATTATTTTACTTCTTTTTATGAAATAAAATAATTATAACATTAAAATGCTTTTTAAATCATTCAGATATAATAGGTACAACAGAATATATGTCTCATTAAAGTTATATATACGAATGCCACCTAATAAAAAAAAAGTTTAAAACTTAATATTTGAAATTTTTTCCCTTTAATAAAGAAAAATTTTGGAAGAAGTTTCTTAAAAAATAAAATTAACATAATAAAAGTGCGCGTCCCAGAGATTTGAGGATGCCAATTTAAAGTAAAAATTCTAAATTTTCCAAAAATGCTAACAAAAAATAAATCGGATTATACTCAAATCAGCGAAAAATGCATTTAAAAAATGCAACTGCGGAAAAATGCAGCTTGTTTTGCGAAAAATATGTTTTTGTAAATTTTCTGTTGAAGTGAACGATAGTCTTATCCCAACACGTTTTTCAGAATTCAGATCCATTAAGAATTACTAAAGATATGGATTTTTAAAGTGAGACACTTTTGACAGATTTTTTGGTTTTTTGAAAATTAAAAAATCGAATAAAATCGCGAGTTTTTAGAATTTTGGCGAACTCAAAAGTGAAATCTTAATATGGGCCCATAGAGTATTTCTCTGCAAAATATTAGGAAAATCTAAAGACCGTCGGTCAAATTTTGGGCGGTCTCTCATGGAATGGCCGATATACAAATTGTAAATCTTCATAATTTTATAAATAATATTGTATTTATAAGTTTTTTCGTACGACTTACGGTTTTCGACCACAAAAATATTAAAAAACGGTCAAAAAGCAAAAAAAACGGTAAAAAAGTCATAATTGTCAAAAAAGCGCTTTTTTAATCGCCCATATCTTCCAAAGTATTGATAAAAAAAATTATGGTATTTAATCATTTACGAATAAATCAAATAATCAAAAAATAACACAATCGGTGTACCGTCAGTTTAATTTCCCATGAATTTGCTCATATGTTATTCGGTAAGAAAAAACCTTCAAAATTAAATCAAACCCTTTAAAAAAGATTTTGAGTTTTCATTGAGTAATGATAAAAAATGTAAACCTATCTGCAAAAACAAGAAATTCCAAAAATAAATTTTTGAATAAATAATTTTTCATGTGTTTTTTTTTTTAAACATGAGTAACAGGGCTGTCCAAAATGACACTTTTATTAAAATCTTGAGCTCCACAAGGCTGCCCCGTATACTTGATGCCTAACAACTCCCTGTGCAAAGTTTCAAAGAATTCATTAAGGTTTAGAGGTCGTTCACTTTGACGACATCCACACAAATAATTAGATTTGTGTGGAATTTTCATACAAAAAAAATTGAGTTAACTTTAAATTGGCATCCTCCCTACACTAAATGGTTAATACTAAAAATTTTCGGAAATCTGAACCCAAATTTAATGCTGTGCTTATATATAAAAAATATTGAGTACTTTTGCAGTTATTCGCGATTTTAAAAAGCTTGATTTTATAGATCTTTTTTAAATTATCTTAAAATGATTCAGGCTGTAGGCAAAATCGCCCAAAGAAAAATCGCCCAAAAAAGAAACTGAAATTTCGCCCAAAAATTTTTCATTCAAATTTGGGCGATATTTCATATGAAAAGTTACCCAAAATTTTTGGGCACATTTTCATAGTTTTTGGGAAAAATTTCGAATTAAAAAATTGGGTGATTTTTCATTACGAAAAATTGACCAAAAATAAAATAAGAAACGTTGCCCATTTTTAATTTAGTTTGAATTTTTGTCAAAATCTTAAAATGTCAAAACCGAAATAAATTGCAATGAAACATCCAATAGAAAAATTTAATACCCTACATAGTGGAACAATTCTCGCAAGCTGAAGGTAGGAAACGCTCAGCCATTTTGGCAAGAAAATCACTAAAAGCACTTCTTCTACAGCAATACAGTACCAACGATTTGGCTCAACTCTATGCAAAATCGCACGAATTTTAGTTAAAATTTGTTGTTAAAATTTTTCGCCTGCGGCGCTTTCATCGCACCTCTAAGCAATTGCTTTCTATTTCTTCATACTATAGCTTTTTTCACTTTTAGCTTTTTTCAGAACATATTATCAAGAAGACGATATGTCAAAAACGTAACAAAAAGTCCTGTCTTAAAATTAGTTCTTTTTTCTTAAATGTTTTTCTGTATAGCCGGACTTCGGTCAGGCTTAGCGATTACAAACTCCCTGCCTGAAACCCACCCTCTCTGCAAAATAACACTTTTTTGGGTAATATATGTTTTGGGGAAAACGTGTTTTGGGATTTTTTTTTTGTATTTTTGGGTCATTTTTCATTTTTTTCTTGGGTAATTTTTCGTAAATTTTCGGCGAAATTTCGTATTTTTCTTTTTGGGTAATTTTTCATATTTTTTGGGCGATTTTGCATTTGGGCGATTATTTATAACATTTTTTGGGCGATTTTTCATTGGGCGATTTTGCCTACAGCCAATTCAATTGAAAAATTCAAGTTATTGGAGGTTTTTAATCTACTGACCAAGCACTTCAATTGTGCAAAGGAAATTAATTTAATCTACAAAGAATAATTGATATCCTCTCAAATGATCGCAAAATTGTAGTTGTTTTAGTTTTTCGTTAATAGTAAGTTCATAGGTTATGGTAACTTGATAACGTCATAACTCAAAAAACATGATTTTGAGTTTATTATGCAGAATTATTCGAATAATATTAATATTCGTATTAATATCTTTTAAACTTACGGTTTGAGAAGAGAACACGCCATTATTACATTTTCGATGAAGCGGCCTTTTCAAGGAAACCCCAGTTTCAATTGTAAACTTTTAACTCGATTTCTGAAAAATCAAATATTTTGAGTTATAACACTAAACAAGTAAATGAGCGATATGATGATATTCCGTAAAGTTTTAATGGAAAAAAATGATATGCACAGTGGTAAATTTTTAATTTTTTTTTTTTTTAGCAAAGCTGCATTTAAAAAAATAAAACAAGTAAGAAAATTATAGTCGGTCAAGACCGTCATATAATATCCTACACCGGTGTTTCCCGGAAAATTGGTCCCAAGCTCAAACATGAACCCATGGGATCTATATTTTGGTAAATCTTTAATAAATGTAAAAACACCCTTAAACCAAGTTTTAGTTAATTAGGCTTCTCTTTGTTGCAAATACACCGCTTAAACTGAATATCAGGCGAAATTTTTATATGGGTCTAGGTCCAAAAATGGTCCGATAATAATCAGATTTGATAAGGTTATAAAGTAGGCGTTTAATATATACAAGCAAAATTTTAATAAAATATTTTTGATTTTCATGAAATTTTAGAGATTTTTGTGAATACCGGGAAGGTGGTTTGTATGGGGGCTACAAGAAGAACTGGTCCGATTGCTTTGAAATTCGGCGTGGAGATTTGTGAATACACTATTACCTGCCAATTTTTTATAGGATACCATTTGTAAAACCATTGTTAGAGTCATTTGAAACAAATTTAAAGGGGACGTTTATATGGGCGCTAGGTCAAAACATAGACCGATTTTCTCTAATTTCAATAGGTCCTTGGGCCAAAAGAAGCTTAAGGTCTCTGTTCTGTCTTTCACAACTTTTCAATTCACATGAAAATTTCCGAATCACATGAAATCAAGTTTAGTGTTTTGTTGATCACGTTTTCATTCGAAGTTGAAATCGAATAATTTAAATCTAAAAAATTATAAGGAAAAAAGTTCATTCGTTTTACTTTCACCAAATTTTATTTATGTGAAACAAAACGAAAAAGAAATTCGGATGTGAAATCTAGAACACCAAAAAAATTCAGAAATTTTCATTTTCACATTTTTTATGTGAATTACTTTTTTTGGAACAGCGCACAGTGCCACATTTGGCCAATCTAGCACGACAAAAATAAAAAAAAAAAAGTTCCCCGATTTCTATGATTTCTTTGTATGTATTACAAAACATTCCTAATAGCACGGAAATACTCATATAAGAACTATAATTCTGTTCGTTACTAAGATGTGGGTGCATAAAGTTGCATCCTGTAAAATCCTGTGAGTAGTGTTCATTATTTCGCATTAATTAAGTCGATTTTAAACTGTTGTAACTTTTTAACAAAAAATTATATATATACACTAGAGTGTCCCTTATTTTGGAAATGTTGGAAATGTTGAGACGGTACCCCCTCATTTTTTTCCTTTTGACTAAAAAATAACTCAGGAAAAATTTTACGCCCCTACGACCACGCCTTCCCTACGCGACGGGGCCTTAAAGAACGGGGCCTTAAAAATAATTTTTCCATACAAACCAAAAATTTTTTTTTTGATTTTTAATTTTTTTGTTATTAATTATAATATTACTTGGTTAGCATATTCATGTCAAAAAATTTGATTTTGGTGGGATGAGGCTTTCAGTTCTAAAAAATTTTTCGAAAAAAAAAATTTTGAGCTTTTGGGGTCCTACAGTAAAAATTTTTTAAATTTTTTTTTTTTTTAGTTTTGACAAGCAACGGTTTTAGTTGTAATGTTGCTTTTAATGGTATATATTCATAAAAAAATATTATTCATATCTGTGACATCATGATCGTGTATCGAAAAACATCAAAAATGCAGTTTTTACCCTTTTTTAGATCACGATAAAGATGTCACAGATAGGAATAATATTTTTTTATGAAAATATATCATTAAAAGCAACAATTCAACTAAAACGGTTGCTTGCCAAAACTAAAAAAAAATTTTTTTTAAAAAATTTTTACTGTAGGACCCCAAAAGCTCTAAATTTTTTTTTTCGAAAAATTTTTTAGAACTGAAAGCTTCATCCCACCAAAATCAAATTTTTTGTCGTGAATAAGCTAATCAAGTAATATTATAATTAATAACAAAAAAATTAAAAATCAAAAAAAATTTTTTTGCTTTGTATGAAAAAATGATTTTTAAGGCCCCGCTCTTTACGGCCCCGTCGCGTAGGGAAGGCGTGGTCGTAGGGGCGTACAATTTTTCCTGAGTTATTTTTTAGTCAAAAGGAAAAAAATGAAGGGGTACCGTCTCAACATTTCCAACATTTCCAAAATAAGGGACACTCTAATATACACTCTTTTTTGGCAATTTTAAAGGAATTTAAAGGCTTTAAGTCATATCTTTTTTTTTTTAACTATTTTTCTATTTTTTATTAAATTTTTAACATAATAAAAATTTTTGAAAAGAAAATTATATATTTATTTTTTTTGATGATATAGAACTATTGTTTTCGGTCCCTTTTGGTCGCCGGACTTTTCAGACATATTGACCAATATCCATAGTACTTATTTCAACGGCTAACTTTTGCGACCGTCTGCGACGCCGACTACAGTGGGGCGATATGTAAACATTGTTTTTACATATTTTTTAAACATATTTTTAACAAGTAAGAAAGCTATATTCGGCTATGCCGAATCTTTAAATACCCTCCACCAATGTGATGATTTAAAAAACAAAAAAGTTTGTTTTATTTATACCTCAGGAAATAAAAAAGTACCAAAAAGTGTACTTTCGGTACCTTTAATAAAAGGTACTTTTTATAGAAGGTACTTTTTATAGAAGGTACTTTTTATAAAAGGTACTTTTTATAAAAGGTACTTTTTATAAAAGGTACTTTTTATAAAAGGTACTTTTTATAAAAGGTACTTTTTATATAAGGTACTTTTTTTAAAAGGTACTTTTTATAAAAGGTACTTTTTATAAAAGGTACTTTTTATAAAAGGTACTTTTTATAAAAGGTACTTTTTATAAAAGGTACTTTTTATAAAAGGTACTTTTTATAAAAGGTACTTTTTATAAAAGGTACTTTTTATAAAAGGTATTTTTTATAAAAGGTACTTTTTATAAAAGGTATTTTTTATAAAAGTTTTTTTTATAAAAGGTACTTTTTTTAAAAGGTACTTTTTATAAAAGGTACTTTTTATAAAAGGTACTTTTTATAAAAGATACTTTTTATAAAAGGTACTTTTTATAAAAGGTACTTTTTATAAAAGGTACTTTGAATAAAAGGTACTTTTTATAAAAGGTACTTTTTATAAAAGGTACTTTTTATAAAAGGTACTTTTTATAAAATGTACTTTTTATAAAAGGTACTTTTTATAAAAGGTACTTTTTATAAAAGGTACTTTTTATAAAATGTACTTTTTATAAAAGGTACTTTTTATAAAAGGTACTTTTTATAAAAGGTACTTTTTATAAAAGGTACTTTTTATAAAAGGTACTTTTTATAAAAGGTACTTTTTATAAAAGGTACTTTTTATAAAATGTACTTTTTATAAAAGGTACTTTTTATAAAAGGTACTTTTTATAAGAGGTACTTTTTATAAAAGGTACTTTTTATAAAGGAACCTTTTATAAAAGGTACTTTTTATAAAAGGTACTTTTTGAAAACGGTACAGAATTTTCGGAAAGTACTTGTTCCAGAATGTTTTATTTCACTAAAGGTACCTACATTCTAAATTTCAAGTTTGAATAAAATTTCAGTAAATAAAAAAAAGTACCAAAAGTACTCTTTTACCCATTTTACCTCAGTAGAATCAACATTGGCAAAACCCGAGCCTTAGTGAATCTTTTTTCCGGAAGGTGAACCGACATTGCAAATTTCCATTTTCTAGTACCATTATTTAAGGAAATATAAAATGTAACAAAAGTACATATTATTACCCTTTTTACCCTATTAGAAAAATCATTGGCAAAAACCCAGCCTTAGGGGATCTATATTCCGGGAGGTGAACATACATTCCAAATTTCAAGTCTATGTGAGAATTTTTTAAGGAAATATAAAAGGTGCCAAAAGTACAGATTTTTCCCCCTTTTTACCCTCTTAGAATCAACATTGGCAATAATCCAGCCGTACTGAATCTATATTCTAGGATGTGAACATACTGTCCAAATTTCAAGTTTCTATGACCATTATTTCAGGAGATATAAAAAGCACCAAAAGTACAGTTTTTTACCCTTTTGACCCCCTTAGAATTAACACTGGCAAAAATCCAGCCTTAATGGATCTATATTCCGGGAGGTGAACATACAGTCCAAATTTCAAGTCTCTATGATCATTATATCAGAAGATTTAAAAAGTACCAAAAGTACAGTTTTTTACCCTTTTTAAATCCCTTACCATTGGCTAAACTCCAGCCATAGTGGATCTATATTGCGGGAGGGTAACATACAGTCCAAATTTCAAGTCTCTATGACCATTATATCGGGAGATATAAAAAGTACTAAAAGTACAGTTTTTTACCCTTTTCGCCCCCTTAGAATCAACATTGGCAAAAATCCAGCCTTAGTGGATCTTTATTCCGGAAGGTCAAACTACAGTCCAAATTTCAAGTCTCTAACTTCAGCGGTTTGGGCTGGGCGATGATGAATGAGTATGTCAGTCAGTCATATCACTCTTTTATATATATATAAAATTTTCCGGATTTGGGCGATTTTTGCCATAAAGTTTATTTCTGTCTTTTATTATTTAACAAAATTTATTTTTTAAATGAAAATATTTTTTTTTTTAAGAAATCTGAACAAAATTGAATTTTGGCGATATTTTACATCCGATTTGGCGACAAAGCCAAAAAAAAGTCTGGCAACCCCGTTAATATGACGAAGCAAAAAATGGACACACACACACACATCCTATATAAAAATAACTATTAATTTTTTTATTATTACTTAACGAACTTTTTTTTAATTAAATTTAGATTTTGTTTTACATATTTTAAAGCTTTTTTGTAAAGATTTTTTTCCTTTTTCTCAGTTTTTTTTTTTTCATTTTCGTTTTCTTATGTATCACACAAAATATGGTTAATTTAGGGTTATGTTGAAAAAAACTATGTGTTTTTTAGTAATGCGCTCATAACTTTTAAAATACTTAACCGATTTAAAAAAAAAAATACATCAGTTTTTGCCTGGGAAAATTGCGCAACTTTTGGTACCCCAATCGTTTAAATCGGTTTCGGAGTATTGCCAAAAACGTGATTTCAACAGACAGACAGACGGACGGACAGACAGACAGACGGACATCGCTAGATCGACTTAAAATCGATCAAGGATCATGAATATATATATTTTATGGGGTCCTAAACCAATATTTCAATGTGTTACATACGGAATGACAAACTTATATATACCCTCTATCACCAGAGTGGAGGGTATAAAAAGTGGGCGTGGAAGTTGTCTGACCGCCCTCTTTTTTTGTGATATTATTTCTACAGTCCTTGAGAGTATATACAGTGCCGGTCAAAAAAATAGCACCAATGACAAAATCTCTATTCATCCAATTAAAACAAAATATTATGTGTGTATTCGTTTAAAGTAAATATGTAATATTCTTATACTAAGTATATACCCCTTAAATGTTTTTACTTTTTCCAAAAATTGTGGACGGTTCTTTTTTAATGATCGATATTTTAAAAAAACTCTGAATCAGTGCAGTCAATAAAATAGCACCGAATGACAAAATTTCATTAAAAAAAATTATTATTGTTTAAATTATTACAATAAAAGTGTTAAATACTAAAGGAAGATAGTTTTTATTTATAAAAAAATTAATTCATTACAAAATTTGATGTTTATTTTCATAAAAATAGGACGTGGAAAGCATTACACTCCTCAAAAACGTGCTTTTGTAAAAAATATAATTTCTGAACATAAACCATATTCTGAAACAGGAAAATTGGTTGGATGCGCTTATAAAATTATTGAAAATTCAACAAAATTAACTTTAGAGCTTGAAAAACTTATGTTTAGTTTCTCTATTACGAATTTTCATTTTCGTTCGTCCAAATGACATAAGAAAATCAATTTGAGGTTCTGTATTGCGGATGTCATTTTAGTCGAACGAAAACGTAAGAGTTGTCATTTTTCTTCATATTTTTCTGTTTCTACAACACGAATTGAAATGTCAAAAACGCCAAAACCACACGAATGAAAAATACCATTCGTTAAGGAGTTTTTTGTGAAATATTTAACAAAATAAGTGAAAAATGTGAATTTATAACAAAAATAAGTAATATTAATTTATAAAATTAAAAAATGTGAATGTTTTATAACTAAATGCTTTGAAAAAAATGTGTGTTAAAACAAGTCAGTGAAAAAAAGACGGATTTGACCAATTTATATTAACAATTTAAAAGCCACGGGTCATCATACAAATTATTGTTTTCATTTGTTTTTTACTAAAATTGTGTTAACTTTTTAGCTATAATAAATAATAAAACTCTGATTTGATTATAATTGTGTTTTTTTTTATAAACATGAAATTTGATCAGCTGTTTTCTTTAGCTGATGTGTTGGTGTTGCCACTTCGTTTAGTTTAGATAATTTTTGTATGAAAAAAATAAACAAAAACTAAAAAAAAACTTTCTGGCAATACTGTAATTTGACAAATGGTCAAGACAAACGTAACTAACGAAAAAAAATAACGTAATCAAACGAAAATGTTATGGAAACTGATATCATTACGAATTCGTACGGGTAGCGTTCGTTCGTGTATTGTTTCGTCCGTTTAACAGAAACACCATATTAGTCACAAGCGACGTTAGTCACCATAAGTGGTTAGGTGTTTGTAAAGACAATGGAAGAATGCCCCATTTACGGCAGCTCTAGAGCTAAAAAAGGACGGCAAATGCCGAAAATGTTCGTCGAAGATTACAAAACAACAACATTAACGCTTGTAGATTCGGAAAAGTGTGCCTATTCTCACTTAAGCATGCTGCAAGTCGTTTGAAGTTTGCTAACAGTAACTCAGAATGACCAGCTTAAAAGTGGATCAATGTTCTATGGACAAATGAATCCATTGTTGTTTTATTTGGAGACATGGGATCACATACCTATGTCAGAAGACCCTATAACGCGGATTTCAATCCAAAATTCGAAATAAAAATAACTTAAAATGGTGCTTATGGTGTGGGGTATATTTTCCTACTGTGGAGTGGGGTTCATATATTGGACCATGGCTTACATATTGGACTAGGACAATCGTGGATATACACTTAACGTTTATATCCTCCAGAAAGTAATGTTACCATAAGTTTCTGAGCAAATGCCACTAATTTAGGTCTTTTAGCACGTCAATTACCCAAAGCATGACGGGAAATTGGCAAAAAATTGGTTCTGGACAATAAAGAAAACGTGATGGAATGGCCTGGTCAGTCCCCAGATCTAGATCAAATCGATAGTTAATGGTCAGATATAGAGAAGGGAGTGTCTTGAATACAACCAACTTGTAATGAAGCCCTTTGGGTGGCTGTTCAGCAAATCTGGAACTCAATTTCGAATTAAAGATCCCAAAATCTCGTAAATTCGGTACAATAACGTTGTACAGAGGTAATTGTCAACAATGAGCACTCGACAATTTTTTTTTAATATTTAAAGATATCACAACAATACTGAATTCATAATCCATTCGTTTTTCAAATTTAAGAATTTAATTTTAATTCAAAAAGTACTGTGGTGCTATTTTTTTGACTGAGTCTTTTTGAAGATTTTTTAAAAACTCTGAAAATTTTTAATGAAATAAAAAACCAAATTAGCCTATTCTTATGTAATATTGTTTCACACTCTTGTAAGTAACTTATGACACGTTTTCAGTTACATAAGTTTATATTGTTAAAAAAAATCCAATGAAGAAAATTTTGTTTTATCCTGGTGCTATTTTTTTGACCGCAGCTGTATACCAAGTTTAAAGAAATTACAACCAAAATTAAACATTTTTTAAAAAGTGGGCGTGGCCGTTAACTGGCCTCCCATATTTTTCATAATGTTGTTTTTGAAGTCAAAACGAACATGTATATCGAATTTCCAGTTAATATAAATAAAATTGGATTTTTGTCGTCCTAGATTGCCCAAATGTGGCACTGTGCAGTAGGGTGGATCGAATTTGGCTTTTGGGCGAATTTCGTTCCGGCTCACCGACAGATGTGTTGGAATAGACCTAAAAACAATGTGGTTAAATTTTCATGCAGATCGGTGGTCATCTTCCGCTGCCGAAATGACGTTGAAAATCCGCGATTTCTTAAAAAATAGTATTTATTTCAAAAAATTGCCAAAATTACAAAAATCACTTAATCTTCTTTTTTATTTCAGTCAATCTTTTCAATTCGATCATATTTTCTTAAAAAAAAATTTCAGCTTAATAGGACATTGGTAACCCCTCTAAAACGGTTGCCGAAAATAACCCATTCATTTTGCCTTAAACTCAAAACCACCAAATTTAAAAAAGAATTTTTTTTTTTGATTTTAAGTTGCACAATCTAAAGTTTTTATTGCATTTATTTCAAGTATATATAAGATCGTTTGACAAAATTTTTTTTGAAAAAATACGAGATTCTTAAACAGCGCGTGTAACGGTCTGTTTCCAGGACATTTTGGGAAAATTGCCCTTTTTTTTAAAACTCAACATTTTTAGTTAAAACCTTTTCATTTTACACTAGATTTATTATAAATTATAAAACCTAATATAGAAATGTTGGATTTTAAGAAATTCTTTAACCCTAAACAGCTTTGGGCCCTAAATGACCCATGATGAACAAATGCATCTAGCAATAAACCGCGTTTGGCGGGCGACTAACCATTGGGAACATATTTTTTCCATTAAAAATGGGAGCGTGAGTAAAGATGGGAGCGTGAGTGGAGATGAGAGCGTGAGTGAATTTGACCAACTCACGCTCACGAAGAAAAAAATTTTCGCGCAGAAAATTTTTTAAGTTTGCATACATTTTACGCAGGATCACGTGATTGACACATATTAAATTCATTCACGCTGTAGTCACGCTCATGAAAACTCAACATAACTATGTTTTGACGTGTTTTATTTTTCTGTCACCATAAAAAATCATGCAAACTCTCGAAATTTCACTCACGTTTACGAGTGAATCACGTGAAATTTGTGTCACGTGTGCATTTGTACAAATTATATTTTTAATGCAAAATAAAAAATTGATCCATATAATTTTTCTTAAACAAGTTAAAATATTATTTCCCATTTAAATGCACCCACCCCGAAAGCATTATCCCCTTAAATGCCAGAATACAGCAAGTAAATAGTCTATTGAAATTATTCAGCAATATTTTTGTTTAAATGTGAATTACTTTTTGTGTCAGATATAAATAAATGGTCAATGGTGGTTACGAAAAATGTTTTAAGGGTGGGTGCATTTAAGCGGGATACTATTTGTATGCTATTAAAATTTTTTTGTTTCATTTGCATTAAAAATATATTTTTTAAAATTGCACTGTTAAACGTGAGTAAAATTTCATGAGTTTGCATGCTTTTTTATGGTGACGGAAAAATGAAACACGTCAAAATTCAGCTTGAGTGAGATTAAAATGTGACACTCATGTAACCCTGCGTAAAATGTATGCAAAATTAAAAAATTTCTTGTGTGAGAAATTTTTTTTCTTTGTAAGCGTGAGTTGGTCGAATTCACTCACGCTCCCATCTCTACTCACGCTCCCATCCTTACTCACGCTCCCATCTTTACTCACGCTCTAATTTTTAATTGAAAAAATATGTTTCCAATGGTTAGTCGACCCCCAAAAGCGGTTTATTGCTAGATGCATATGTTCATCATGGGTCATTTGGGGCCCAAAGCTGTTTAGGGTTAAAGAATTTCTTAAAATCCAACATTTCTATATTAAGTTTTATAATTTATAATAAATCTGGTGTAAAACGAAAAGTTTTTAACTAAAAATTTTGAGTTTTAAATAAAAAAATGCTATTTTCCCAAAATGTCCTGGTAACAGACCGTTACACGCGCTGTTAAAGAATCTCGTATTTTTTCAAAAAATTTTTTTGTCAAACGAACTTATATATACTTGAAATAAATGCAATAAAAACTTTAGATTGTGCAACTTAAAATCAAAAAAAAAATTGTTTATAAATTTGGTGGTTTTGAGTTTAGGTCAAAATGTATAGGTCATTTTTGGCAACCGTTTTGGAGGGGTTAACAACGCCCTATTAAGCTGAAATTTTTTTCTAAGAAAATATGATCGAAATGAAAAGATTGACTGAAATAAAAAAGAAGATTAAGTGATTTTTGTAATTTTGACAATTTTTTAAAATAAATACTATTTTTTAAGAAATCGCGGATTTTCAACGTCATTTCGGCAGCGGAAGATGACCACCGATCTGCATGAAAATTTAACGACTATTATTATTTTATTATTTTAGATCTATTCCAAGACATCTGTCGGTGAGCCGGAACGAAATTCGCCCAAAAGCCAAATTCGATCCACCCTACTGTGCAGCGGCCTAAATTTAAAATAAACTCATTATACCCTGTACCACAGAGTGGTGTAGGGTATAAAAATATGTGTCAAAATAAAAAAAATTAAAATGTCGTCACTATGCCTTACAATAAGTTTACTATGCTTTAAATGCGAATACTATTTAAACATTTCTGTTAGAAATTCATTAATCGAATACATCATGGAATGGGTGCAATTTTATTTTCATTATTTCCAACTCTACATATTTTCTAATTTTCTTTATTATTTTTTGCTGATTCATTCTCTTCACTTGTTTTGCTTTTTTTACCTTTAGTTAAATTGTTAATCGTCACACAAATGGCAACATTTGCGTGATAAATACTTTTTATTTCACATCACTTTGTTGGGGCTGAAACAAAAGATGCATCAACAACCACAAAGTGTCACTTTTCAAGTATGCGCTAGAGAAACAAAAGATTTTTACAGTTGCTGTTGTTTTTTTTTTTTTTTATACCCTCCACTCTAGTGATAGAGGGTATATATAAGTTTGTCATTCCGTTTGTAACACCTCGAAATATTGGTCTAGGACCCCATAAAGTATATATATTTATGATCCTCGATCGATTTTAAGTCGATCTAGCGATGTCCGTCCGTCCGTCCGTCCGTCCGTCCGTCCGTCCGTCCGTCTGTCTGTCTGTCTGTCCGTCCGTAGAAAACACGCTAACTTTTGAAAGACTTTACAGAGGCTACTGAAGTTTGGCATATATGTTTGTCATTTAACTGGTCAGGTTGGTATTGCAATCCAGCCAAATCGGTCCAGTGGTTCAAAAGTTATGAGCAAAAGAGTAAATTTCGGCAAGGGTGTTTCGCGAATTTACGAGATAAAAAACACGATAACTTTCGAAAGACAATAATGAGACTACTGAAGCTTGGTATGTATCTTTGTCGTTCCCCGGGTCTATTTGGTTTTAAATTTCAGCTCAATCGGTCCAGTGGTTCAAAAGTTATAAGCAAAACCCTGAATTTCAAATTAGTTTCATCTAAAATGCCACGTGTTTTAACAAGTTTTAAAAGCATTGGTGGTAACTAAACAATGCTTTTCAAACTTGTTTAAATTTTAAGCAATGCTTTTTAAACTTGTTTAGTTTGAAAAGCATTGGTAACTTAAAAACCACACTCGAAAAAAATTTTACACTCAAAAAAAATTTTACACTCAAAAAAAAATTTTACACTAAAAAAAAATGTTCACAAAAAAAATTTTTTTTTTACAAAAATTACAATATTTTGTGTACATACGTACGTGCATTCACACAGAAATATTTTTACAGTAAAAACAACATTACACTCGAAAAAAATTTTACACTCAAAAAAAAAAAAAAAAAGTAATTTTTCTTTTTTTTTTTTAAATGACAAAAAAAGAGTTTTTTACTCGAAATAAAATATTTCTAATCAAAATTGTTAATTTTTTCACGTTAAAAATGTACTACCCTTTAAAAAAATGCATTGTGGAGGGTATTCATAGATTCGGCAAAGTCGAATTTAACTTTTCTACTTGTTTGTTTTGTTTTTGGGTTCCGAAGGATACAAAAGGAAAACAGAAATGCTATAAATGACTGACACATGCAACTGTTGCGCTTAAAGCTATGATTGTGATGTTGGTGTTGATGATGATGTTGATGACAATGAAGTTGTTGATGGATAAATTTAAACTGTCATAATTGTAAAAAAAAAAGTTTAAGATTTAAAATGTTTATGTTCAACTCATAATTGATTTTGAAATTGTATTGCAACAGAATAAATTCTTCAAGTTTATTTCCTTTAAGAAAATCGTACAAAAATGAAAAAAATATATGCAGTTTAAAATTTAGTGTTTAAAAATTTCGTTGTCCCCTTATGAAACAATGTGGACCTTCGGGAAAATTTCGATAACTCCCGAACTAACAGGAATATCGTCTAGCGTAAAAATACGTGTCGAGTTAAATTTAATAAAGATCATTTCATATTCATATGGATATTGTAGGTCTATGTCTTCATATAGATACCCCCAAAAATTTACACATTTTCATGAAAAAAATATTTTACAAAGCCGAATTTTTACAAGGTTATGCCACCGTTGGATAGGCATTAAAAAATCCTTTCTTCTCATATGTAAACATCATATAGTTTCGTAGAAAGAAATGGCTGAAAAATCGAAAAAACGATTTTTTCGCATTTTTTTGGCCTATGTTTTGAACCTCTAAATCCCGATATGGCCGATAAGCCCAGACACCCCAACCTTAGAATTGTCTCTTTTTTTATATATTTCACGTTTCGTGCAAATCGGTTCATAAGGGTTGAGATACTTCCCTTGTCAGTTTTTAATGTGCATTAATATTTTTGTTTGGAAATTAGCGATTTGTCATTTAACTTTCCAATGCTAGGTTAGGTTAGGTTAGGTTGTAAGTGGCTGCTGACGTTTTACGTCAACACACGTAGACTCTGAGGTCCATTGTGATACCACGGGATCGTAATAGGTTTCCCTACTAGTCCCTGTCGTTAAACCAGTTTGAGCTTCTTATGAAACTCCTTAGATGTTGAATTTTGACATCCGACAAATCAGAAAGATCGTACAGCTCCCTAGATCCCAGTGAAGCAAGTCGCTGACCAGAAAGTGCCGGGCAATGGCAAATAAAGTGTTCGATAGTTTCCAACTCCTCTTCATCCATGCAACTTCGGCAAAAGTCATTCGACGGCACATTTAACCGCTCTGCGTGCTTCCCTATAAGACAGTGTCCGGTAATTATAGAAACCACCGTCGAAATCTCTCCTCTTGGAAGCGATATCAGCTCACTTGTGCGCCCCTGATTAAGAGAAGGCCAAATCAGTCGTGTTGTCTAACACGTCCATCCATTTGCCCATCTTTGATTAGTCTCCGTCGCAGAACAAAGCCGTAGGTTTTGTTTGCAAGTTTCTAGAGGCATACCAACACATTCCAATTCTGTTGGAACCTGTAAGGTAGTTCCTAGTCTTGCAAGCTCATCGGCTTTGCAATTCCCTGGAATGTCTCTGTGCCCTGAGACCCATATGAGTCGTATGTTAAACTGCTTGGCCATCTCATTTAAAGACGTGCGGCAGTTAAGGGCAGATCTTGTTTTCAGAAACATTGAATCCAGGGACTTGACCGCGGCTTGACTGTCAGTATAGATGTTGACTGCGGTTGTAGACAAGACATTGCAGCTCAACCAGTCAGCCACTTCCTTTATTGCCAGCATCTCTGCCTGGTAGACACTGCAATGATCTGGCAATCTACGAGCCAGGCTCAGTCCAAGCTCTTCCGAATAGACCCCAAAGCCCACTTGTTCGTGCAGCCTCGATCCATCTGTGTAAAAATTTATGGTAGCTCCACTTCCCGGAGTATCCCCCATCCAAGACTCCCTGGATGGTATCATAGTGGTAAAGTGGCGCTCAAAGATGCTCAAAGAGGGAGCACAATCCACATTTTGTG
Organism: Pegoplata infirma; assembly: GCA_963921195.1. Classification (NCBI taxonomy): domain Eukaryota; kingdom Metazoa; phylum Arthropoda; class Insecta; order Diptera; family Anthomyiidae; genus Pegoplata; species Pegoplata infirma. The sequence goes on along the minus strand of OY992540.1, from coordinate 168,239,915 downwards.
GTATTGTTATCTTTTTCAAGATCGCGCTATGGCCACAATCGCTGCTCCTCCATTGCAGCGTGCTATTAAGTCGAATTGCCGACGCAGCTGCATACTGCCTACCCAATATGTCCAAGGGTATCAGGTGAAGGAGGATTTCTAATGCAGCCGTAGGTGTAGTACGAAGAGCACCAGTGATGCACATTGACGCCATTCTCTGTACCTTCGTGATAAAGACACAGTTCGCTTTTGTTTCTAAAGCAGGCCACCAGACAATGATTCCATACAGCAAAATTGGACGCACCACTGCTGTATAGATCCAATGAACGACTTGAGGGCTAAAACCCCATCGTTTTCCAATGGCCTTTTTACAGGAATACAAAGCAATCGTTGCTTTTCTCACCCGTTCCTCAATATTACGCCTGAAATTCAGCTTCCTATCTAGAAATACTCCAAGATACTTGGCTCCATCTGAGAAGGTGATTTCAGTACCGTCCAGAGAAATAGGATCAAAAGCAGGAATCTTATTTTTCCTTGTAAATAAAACAAGCTCTGTTTTACTAGGATTAACTCCTAGACCACAGTCTCTTGCCCATTTAGACAGATCTTTCAGAGAACCCTGAAGAATGTCCCGCAATGTTGGCAGATGCTTTCCCTTTACCGCTATCGCGACATCGTCAGCATATGCGACAACATGACAACCACGTGCTTCTAGAGATAGTAGCATTGAATTCAGTGCCAGGTTCCAAAGAAGCGGCGAAAGAACACCTCCTTGTGGTGTGCCCCTATTGACAAATCGAGATATGACGGACGCTCCCAATTCAGACGTTATACGTCTACTGGCAAGTAGGCTTTCCACCATTAAAACGATTTCACGCTTTACTCCCAGACCAGACAATGCCAATATTATCGATTCTGGGATGACATTATTAAAAGCCCCCTCAATATCAAGAAAGGCCACCATAGTGTACTCCTTTACCGAAAGCGATCTCTCGATGGTACCAACGAGCTCATGAAGAGCTGTTTCCGTTGATCGTCCCTTGCTGTATGCATGTTGCCTTGTCGAAAGCAACCTCGGGTCAATCACTCTACGCAAATATGAGTCTATTATTCGTTCCATTGTCTTTAACAAAAAAGAAGACAGACTAATTGGTCTGAAATCCTTCGGAGCTGTGTGGGAACTTTTCCCAGCCTTCGGGATAAATACGACTCTGGTATCCCTCCATTTTAAAGGAATATACGACCAGTTGATGCATGCTGTGTATAGATTATACAGCAACGGGGCTATATAGTCCGACACTTGCTGCAACTCAGCCGGGATTATACCATCAGGCCCCGGGGATTTATAGGGCCTGAAGCTTTTTATCGCCCAGATTAATGTTGGCATATTTATTATTTCCGAAGCAATTTCAGATGCTTGGGCGTCAGAACGTTCCAAAGCTTGAAACGGCGTCATGGAATTGCCCGGAAAATGCGTGTTTAAAAGGAGATCCAGCGACTCTCCACTGGAGGAAGACCACACCCCATTAGGATCTTTCAGGTATCCCAGGGTGCAAGGAGAAGAAGCCAGAACCTTGCGCAGCCTGGATGCCTCAGAAACGTCTTCTATGTTTCCACAGAAGTTTTTCCAAGAATCACATTTTGCATTTCTGATCATCTTTTTATAACTCTTAAGTTGCAGCCTGTATGCAGACCAGTCCTCGTCCGCTCTTGAAAATTTAGCCTTATTAAAGAGCTTTCTGCAGGAATCTCTGCTCGTCTGCAACTCATTTGACCACCAAGGTGGCTTTTTTTTCCCTCTAGGCTTTGCAGAAGGGCAAGACGCATCCAGGCACCTATTACAAACATTTGTTATATGGTCAACCAGACAGTCAATTTCCGCTAAACTATGCGGTTCAGATAGGGGTACTTCATCCAAAAGCAAAGAAAAAGTCTCCCTATATTTCACCCAGTTTGTTCTTCTCAGATTTCTAGAGACTGTCTCAACCGGGGCACGCTCCCTGAGTAAAAACTCAATGTAGCGATGATCTGAGAAAGAATGCTCTTCCAAAACTCTCCAGTCATCAATTCTATCAGACAATGTATCTGATACAAGTGTTACGTCAAGAACCTCTTGCCGCGTACTTGTAACGAAAGTTGGTTCACTACCCTTGTTACAAATATACAGGTTAGTGCTTAACAAAAACTCCAAAAGTGATTCGCCTCTATCATTTGTGTCTGTACTACCCCATATCGAATGATGTGCATTAGCATCACAGCACACTAGTAACTGGTGTCCCCTAGATTCAGACTCCCGAATCAGACCGCCAACCTTCTCCGGGGGTATTGGCCCCGGATTAGGAAAATACGCAGAGGCGAGCCAAATAGATTTCCCATGAAGCTCTAAGCTAGCCGCTGTAACATCCATATCACTAAAAGTTGATAAAAAGAATATATTTAAGCCATTTTTCGCCAAGATGCAGGCTCTTGGTGAGCCCTCACCTTTGGCAACCATCAACTTAAACCCAGGGGTCTTCAATCCGCAAACCCTGCCACCCCGCACCCAGGGCTCTTGGATAAAAACCAAGTCAACTGCTCCTGTCATCAGGCGCAGCAATAGTGCAGCTGAGGCTGCCTTACAGTGATGGAGGTTTATTTGTAGGAACCGCAACATCTTGCTTTTTTTCCACCATCCTTTCCACCACCGTGTTATTGGCTTAATCCTCCGTGTTATCATAGAGGTCGCATTCGTCCCCAGATTCGGTTTCGAATAAGCCAGATATGTGTCCCATCTGTTCTGAATCGGAGGCAACAGAACTCTCCGAATTCCTCACTGCATGGGCCTCGTCCTGAATGTCACCCTTAGTGGCATCAGCTTTATCCTCCGTGCCATCACACAGGTCGCATTCGTTACCAGATTCGGTTTCGAAAATGCCAGATGCATCTCCCATCAGACTAGAATCGGTCAGCTGAATATCAACCTTTTCCAGATTCTCCTCCCCAGCCGACTCTGCCACTGGCTTGTCTGCTTCCAAAATAGGCTTCTGGTCGCCCTTGTAGACATTGACTCTTATATGAAAAAAGCCAAATCTTATAATGCCGTCAGTCCTGGCTAAAAGCGGAAGCGATTCCTCATTAACCAAGACCACTGCTTGACGACGAGCGCCCTCCATCTCACCCAATCTGGCAATTTGCCAATTCTGAGTTGGAAGGTCAGGATTGCAGACTTTTATCATCTTTAGAATCACCGCAGTGTCACTTGTAGCCATTGGGATCCATGCATGAGCTCTGGGTTGCGAGGGGATATCATGTTTATCCACAACGTCCAGTCTGGCTCCAGGCCATAACTCTCCCACTTGGCTAATGGCAACCTTAAACACGGCTGCGGATCTTTCGTTTCCAAAAGCAACGAGTTTTACTCGCCCCTGATACCAACCTGCGTTGACAGTAGTAGGGAGAAAATCAGGCATACTCTCAAGAAGCCTATAGTAGATTTCATTTAGTTTAGTTTCAACTAAACTCCACTTGTCCCTTGGAATACTACAATCCCCATTTTGCCTGTTTATCACAGCCCTAACGAAGTTACCTTTCACCACTTCACTAAAAGACTGAGTCCAGACGTTGCCGGTCACCTTAGATCTTTTAGGTAAAGGTTTCTCGTCGGGCGAGCGCAACCTTTTACCAGACTTCGATGACGAGGCCGAAACAGCGCTCTGTTTGTCAGATGCGCGCATTGCCGAAAGTTTGTCCTGTTCTTCAATGACTCCTTTCGCCCATGATAGCGACGCCCTCTCACGTTCGGAGAGCTTCGTTCCATCGAGTTGGCTTAGTCTGTTAATTATTTTCAAACAAAGCCTTTTCTGGTTGTGCCTGACCTTTGATGGCTTAAGTTTCTTTTTCTTTTTACCACCAACATTAGGCTGAGCACCCCTACCAGAATCAAGGTCGGACTTCAAGGTCGCAACCCTAAGACCAGTGCTAGGACCAGCACCAGTCGGTGAGGCAGAGCCTCGAACTAAATCGGTATCATTTGTGTCCATATTTTCATTTTCCTTGATGTGGTAATGAAAATATCACAAAAATACCTATTACGAACAAACCTATTACGAACAATTTTAGTAATTCAATTTATAGCACGGAGTTAAAATAAAACACGTCCACACTCGTCAACAGTTGAACGAAAGACTTCAACTTTCCAATGCTACTTGTAGTAGGGTTTTTAATTTGCTAAATAGTCTTGGCAATGGAATCCGACAAATTCCGAAACTCGTGTCATATTTGTTGGAATAGAGCCAAAAATGTTCGTAATATAGGGGAGTTATAGGGTTAATATGTTCCACAAAAATATATACCTTAATATTTTCTAGTCAGTTGCTAAACATACCTTACAGAAAACATAGTTTAATATACCGATATGCTGCAAAAACACCCCAAAAGGGGAAAACTTTAGCCGCCCCTGAAATGAAATTCCGATATGATCTTTCGAAATGCCGACACACGTATACTAATTTCTGGTCTCGTCTAGCAGAATCAATCGTTGGCACCCCATAATTTTGGAAAAAGTTTGAAATTGTTGTACAGTGTAATGTGTTTGTAAGTTTTTTGTACTCCCATACAAATAACAGTTGGAGCAAATTTTATAAAAATGTAATTTTGTATGGGAGCCTACTTAGGGAGTGGAGATAGGGCGTAGGTATGTTTTGAAAAAATGTTGTAGGGTAAAAATAAATGGGGGTCGGTCTCAATAATGACCCCTCTCGGACGCACCATTGGACCGGTAGAAGCTGATTAAATGAAACAAATTTACAAAAAATAAAAAAAATTGTATGGGGACCGCCTTAACAGTTAAAGATAGAGGGTAGGTATGTTCAGAGAAAATGTTTGGACTAAAAAAATATTGTGGGTCGGTCATACATTTTGTTGCTCTAAGAGCACTATTAGGGCAGTTAGAGCGGTTGGAACAAATTTTAAAAAATGTCGTTTTGTGTGGGAGCCCCCTTAGAAATTGGAGATAGGGTATTAGTTTGTTCCAAAGAAATGTTAAGACGTAAAAATTAATGGGGGTAGGTCTGATAAAGGACCCCTCTATGACGCACCATTCGAGCAGTAGAAATGATTTGAAGATTGGAAAATTACAATAACATTTTTTCAAAAAATTTAAAAAAATAGTAATAATCGTTATCCCACGATCTTCCTGGGCAAAAAATTTGTAGAATTGATAGAAGTTTTACACAAAAAAATTTCAAAAAAAATCGAAAAGTACAAACATTTTCAAAAATGAGATTTAAATTTTAAAACTTAAAAATCGCATACTAGAGCGCTTTTAAGAATTTTTTGGTATTTTTTTTTAGAAAGTACGTAAAAAAACAAAAATTTTGAAAAAAAAAAATTGAAATTTGGACCATTATTGAAGAAGTTATGATTAAAAGAAGTTTGAGTAAAGGAACAAACTACCAATTTTTAAAAATTTGATATCTTTTGAACGGGTCATCAAAAAAATCTGAAAATTTGCCACGAAGGAGTTTTCGAAGGGTACTAAAAACTGCAAACAAATTGGGAAAATCTAAAAAAAAAGTTTTTCAAAGTGTCTGATTTCACATGGAATGCCCCATATATATTCATGATTCTCGATCGATTTTAAGACGATCTACACTAAAAAAAAAACTTGTAAAATTACAAGACTTTTTTTGTTTGCTACCACCTATTTCACAAAATTTCCTAGTAATTTTACAAGATTCTTAACAATAATTTTGTAATATTACAATGTTCTTACCAATAAAATTGTAAATTTACAAATTTTTTGACACGATAAAATTTACAAAGAGGTTTCGTAATTTTATTAGTTTATTTGCTACCTCCTATTTTACGAGAATTCCTAGTAATTTTACAAGCTTCTTACCAATAAAATTGTAAATTTACAGTTTTATGGCGCAATTAAAATTACAAGGAAATCTCGTGAATTTACTAGATTTTTTTTTGTAAAACTATCTTGGAAATTTTTAAAATTACAAAAAAAATGTAAAATAACAAAAAAATTTTAAAATAACAAAAAAAATTTAAATTTCGATTTGTTAAAAAACAAGGAAAACTGTCAAATATTGGTCAAATGGGATTACGAGACATTTCCTAGTAATTTGACAAAGTTTTATTTTGTGTGTAGCGAAATCCGTCCGTCTGTCCGTCTGCCTGTCTGTTGAAAACACACTCACTTTTGAAAGGATTTACGGAGGTCTCTGAAATTTAGCATATATGCTGGTAATTTTCCTGGTCAGGTTGGTATTCATTTCAGCAAAATTGGTCCAGTGGTTCAAAAATTATAAGCAAAGAGTGAATTTTGGCAAGGGCGAATTTACGAGATAAAAAACACGCTAACTATCGAAAGAATATTCTGAGGATGCTAAAGCTTGGCGCATATATTTGCTGTTCCCCTGGTCAAGTTTGTGTTGAATTTCTGCCAAATCGGTTGAGTGGTTCAAAAGTTATTAACATATGGATTTCACCTTAAATCAGTAAGGGGCACACACACACTATGACATATGTGCTTGTGTGATAGTAGCATCCCAGCAAAAATAAATCGAGATTTTGGCGACACAGCATCTTTTTATAGCATACCGAAGCGCATCGAAAGAGCGCTCTTGAGGTGAATTCCAGAAATTTCTATTTATATATCAGAAATTTTCATTTATACCACAGAAATTTCTATTTATGCTTCTGAAATTTCCAATTGTATTTAACAAATTAAAATTTGAATTTCCAAAATTTTCTAAATTCTTTGAAGAAAATTCCCTTTGTATTTAAAAAATTTCTATTTAGATTTCAAAATTTTATAATTGCTTTTAAGAAAATTTGATTTTAATAAAAAAAAATCCATATACATTTTAAAAATTTCAAATTGTATTTCAAAACATCGATTTGTATTTCAAATTTTTCTAAATCTTTCCAGAAAATTCATTTATATCATCATAAATTCATTTAAAATTTTGAAATGGAAATTTCTTAAATACAGTTGGAAATTTCTGAAACATAAATTAATGTTTCTGAAATATAAATGAAAGTTTCTGAAATATAATTAGTTTTTTCTGAAATAAAAGTGGAATTGGTGTATTCTTTGAAATTTTTTTGACATATTAATGTTTAATGTTTTTAACAATACTACAAAATTAATTAAAAAATACGTTTTCACAGGTTGGTTTACATCATTTTCAATTGTATTTCAGAAATATTCAACTGAGTTTCAGAAATAGTCAATTGTATTTAAGATTTTCCAATTGTATTTCAAAAATGGTCAATTGTATTTTATATTTAGTCACAAAAAGTCAAATGTTTTCATCTTTATTCTGATTAAATCAGCTCTAAAAAGACACATGAATTCATTGCATCTTTATAGCGCTTAATAAGCGCTATAAAATAATGCTTTAATCAGCGCTCTAAAGAGACATGATTTCAGTGCATCTTAAGAGCGCTTTTTCGGTGTATCCAACTAGCGCTCTAAAGTGTGACATCGCCTTAGAGAATCATGCATGAATTCAGCAGGTTTGGATGCGCTCCTTGACTCAAGTTTCCTTTCCAAAAGCTGCTGCCAGTTCAGCAAAATTTCTGCTGGGAAGCGAAAAGTGAACAAAGCAACAGAATTTTATAGTGTGCGTGTGTCGACTGCATACAAGCAGCATTTTTAACCTATTCCCGCGGGAATAGGAGTTACAAAAATGCCCAACTCTGCCTTAAATTCACGTGCTAAAAAAACCGAGCTTTAAAAAAACAAGCTATGAAAACATTGGTCAGCCACAAAATTACTCCACAAAGTATTTCTGTCACTCAAAAATATTTTTACACAAAAAAAAGTACACTCAAAAAAAATTTTACACAAAAAAAAAAAAAATTGTTAAGTTTTCTTCTTTTTTTTTAAATGACAAAAAAAAGTTTTACACTTAAAAAAAATTTTTTTCTAATCAAAATTGTTCATTTTAATTACGTAAGAAAATTTACTATCCTTTAAAAAGGGCATTGTGAAGGGTATTCATAGATTCGGCCAAGTCGAATTTAATTTTTCTACTTGTTTTTTTTTATTTGTTGTTTAACTGTGAAAAAGAATGTTTCAATCAGGGTTGGCAACCGAAACGAATAACGGTATAGGTAACGGTATTGGTATTACATATTTTTTATATCGGTAACGGTAAAGGTAACGGTATTTTGGATTATTTAGGTAACGGTTAACCGTTACCGAAACAACGATACCGGTACGTACCGATATTATGAAAAAAATTTACCAAACATGCTAAAAAGTCACAATTTGTTAAAAACACGTAAAAAATCAAAAATTTTAAGATAATTAAAAAAAAAAATTATAAATTTTGTGTATTTTTAACATATAATTATATAGACTACTAGCATGCGCAGTGCACTTCTTTACCCGTTATACTAAATTTTTAGTTACCAAAAATTAAAAACAAAACATCATAAACATAAATTTTGGTTTTTAAATATTTATTTGAATATATTAAATAATTTATTTATCTTGCATATTTTATCATTTTACTTTTTTAAATGTTATTAATGTTACTAATTAATTTTTTTTTAATGAGAACATTTGTTTTATTAAACATCTTTTTGATATGCAATTGAAAAGTTTTTAAAATTTTATGTTGTCAAAAAATAAAAATATTAATTGCGTACAGTTGCTTTATTGAAAATACTTATTTTTTTTTAATTAAAATCAATTTTACTTTTAGTGTTTTGAAGATGAAATTGTTAAAATAAATATGCTAACAGTTAATTTTATCGGAGCAAATAGTTCAACTTTAGTTTGGTGAGGTAGAAGATTCATTTTGTTTCATACAATCAACAACGTGCACATGTGTTCTAAAAAATAAATAAATATGAAATGCAAATATTTAACTTGCAAAAATTTTTAATATAATTTTTTACCTCTTTCTAGACACAGTATTATTCTGGGGCACACCAAGAAAACGATAGTTTTTTGTGTGAGCTTTCTTTAGAAATTTTGGTGTGATGACTGATGACTGATTTTAAAACATAATATTTCGTAATCTAGAAAGGGCAAAATTGAAATCGTTAATATCTGAAATTAAGTATTTATACAAAATTTAATGTACCTTAACTTTTGTGGTTGACGTTAATTAGCATCATGGAAAATGTGGTTGTGGTTAAATATACAACGGAGATATGTAGAGATTGTAAATGATATTGAGAATGAATGATAATGATTCAGAGTTTTCCACGTACGATAAGATCATAATAAGATTAGATTTTGAAGATACTGATAGAATTAATCGTAAAATGAGTGAGGGTAATTGGAGATTTTAAATAATAATGAGGATGGCAATAATGGCTGGGTTTAGATATTCAAAGCACCATGATGATGGTATTTATGGCGGGTGTCCGATGAGGGTTTCCGCGATGATTGCGTAGAAGTAACATATGAAACAGTATTTAACGAAGTACCTCTTTGTAAACAACATTAGTGGTTTTTCCATTAGGTGCGAGAATGTAAAGGTTTTTGGATGAGCTAACCCTTGAACAGGCCACATAGAATTGACCGTGTGAGAAACACCCTTCGCTCAAGTCAACTCCAGCTACTTTAAACGATTGTCCTTGAGATTTGTTTATTGTTATTGCAAATGATACCTTTAACGGAAACTGCAGCCTCTTAAACTCAAATGGATACCCAGTGGGTATTAGAGGTATGCGTGGTATGAGCACGGATTCTCCCTGAGCAAACCCTGTTAATATAGTTGCTTCCACAACATTTTTATGTAGAGACTTTATTCGAAGTCGCGTTCCATTGCAGAGTTTGGGTGGTCTCAAATTGCGTAACAACATTACAGGGGTTCCTAGTTTTAAAATAAGTTTATGTTGTGGAAATCCTGGGGGGTTGAGTGAGTTGAGGAACTCGACCGGATAGTGTACAGCTTCTTCCGTCGGTACCGAGTCAATAGAAAAATATTGCATTTCTGGAGAATCAAAAGATTTTTGTAAGGTATCATTAATAATTGCTGCTCTTTCATTTTTCGGTGTTAAAATGGCACGTTCACACAACCAGTTATTCGATTTCGTATTGATATGTGCAATATCTGGGTATATTTTTTTGGTAAGATCGGAGAGTGTTGCCACAACTGTACCAAGCTCTGCAGATATAGTTATCACTTCTTTATCATGAGAATAAATTCCATTCCCAATTTGCAGCAGAATTTCAGAGAATTGAGTAGCTGTACTATCTCCTTTCAAATGGACTCTCATATTTTTATGAAGAGTGAGCTTAGAGGTAAGGTGCCATAGAAAAGATGATTTAAGACACGCATTTACTTCATCCGCTCGTGTGCCTCTAGGTACGACAGGAAGAGTTTGGCGGAAATCTCCCGCCAACAGAACTGTTATTCCACCCATTAAGGCATTGTTTGATCGTATGTCTTGAAGAGTTTTGTTAACCGCCTCGAAACCTCCTTTATGGGCCATTGTACTTTCATCCCATACAATAAGCTTACAGTCTCTTAACACTTGCCCTATATTGCTTTGCTTAGAAATACTGCAAGTAGGAGTTTCTATATGAATTAAATCCAGAGGAAGCTTAAATGTTGAATGGGCTGTTTTACCACCTTTTAGAAGCGTAGCAGCAATACCAGAAGAAGCAACTGCTAACGCAATGCCACCAAGGCTTCTCACTTTTGAAAGAAGAAGATTAATCAAAAATGTTTTACCAGTACCACCAGGAGCATCAAGAAAAAATACTTTGCCTGTTCCTTTTTCAACGCTATTTATTACTTGATCATAAATAACTTTTTGCTCACAGGTTAAAGTCTCCACAGCAGAACTAACTTCTCTTTGCAAAAGCTCTACATCGTAGTTAGTTTCGATCGAATATTCTCTGTTCGACTGGATAGTTTTCGATCTTAATGGTTGAGGTAATCCATATTTAGGTAAAATTTGGCCACCAATAGATAACACTGCGTCTTCAATTAGTATTAAGCATCGATTAAAAACATTTTCCATATTTTGAAGCACTTCACCTTGTAATTCTATTTCCATATATCTCTTTATATCCTCCGCGAGATTGTCTTTGTGCTTTTCCCAGAGAGTGAGGGCATCTGAGACTTGACAGTACACCAGTAGAATTGTAAATAGGTCACGAAGTTTTGCAGGATGATCAATCAGAGCTGCTTCTTCCAATGTTTTATCCCAGTGATTATCATCTGCAAGCAATCCTAGGGCTAGACACGCAGACTGGAAGGTGGGATAAACTATATCATTGATTGTTCTTAAGTTAGCAAATGACGTTGGGCCCTTAATAACATGAAGAAGCATACGAAGATAAAAACAATCAGTATTGTTGGGATGAATGGTATACACTAGACTGGGTCGACCATAAAGGAGAAAAAAAAAGTTCCCACTGTGCGGGCTTTATTTTAAAGCTTACCTCGAAAAAGTTCCATAGCCAAAATATTAGATTTTTAGGTCGCGATTTGGTACCGCCGAAATCGTTTTTTGTTCATAGCTTTGTCATTTGATGTCCGATCGTTGTAAAAAAAAATTTGTTAGAAAGTCCTCAGCGAGTACTAAATTTGACCCATATCTGGTTTTGACCTCTGAAGTCATCTTCGTGTTATAAGTGTTAGTTTCTCAGCTTTCTACCCCCTTAAATGATTTTTATTTTTCCATTAAATTATAGCACTAAGAAAATCATAAAATCCTTCCCTTGGAAGTATCCTGTTAAATTAATTAACAAAAAAGTTACATTTGATTTAAGATTTTCATATACAATATAAAGAAAATTTGAAAAAACACTTGTTATTATGCCTTTAAACTATATTTAATTTTTTTAGTTTGTATTTAAATACATACGAACAAGTGTTTTAAATCTTTTTCTATGGAAATTTAAAATTGAATGTAACTTTTTTGTTAATTAATTTAAGAGGGCACTTTTAAGGGAAGAATTTCATGAATTATTTAATGCTATAATTTAATGGAAAAATAAAGATCATTTAGGTGGGTAGAAAGCTGAGAAACTAACACTTATAACACGAAGATGACCTCAGAGGTCAAAACCAGATATGGGTCAAATTTAGTACTCGCTGAGGACTTTCAAACAAATTTTTTTTTACAACGATCGGACATCAAATGACAAAGCTATGAACAAAAAACGATTTCGGCGGTACCAAATCGCGACCTAAAAATCTAATATTTTGGCTATGGAACTTTTTCGAGGTAAGCTTTAAAATAAAGCCCGCACAGTGGGAACTTTTTTTTTCGACCCGGTCTAGTATACACTCTTCCTAATGCAGCATCTTTTTTAATATCTGGCCAGCCTTCCACGTTTTTTCCTCTCTTTCTTCTTATGAATTTATTTTCCTTCCACACATAATACGATGGTACATCGTTATACAACAGTGTTTTGGCAAAGTCTTCTGTTTTGCAAAGCTCAAAAAAGGCTAAAAGAGTTGTCGGAGGAACATTTATAAGTTGGCTAAGAAGGGTGCTAGGTGTAAAGTAGACACGTTGGCCGTTTTCAAGATGCACGGCGAGATGAAAAACGGGAGGAAATCTTTCATGAATTTTAAAAGCTAGTATTCTCCACACTGCCTCTGAGCTACTTATATAACGGCCACTTTGGTAAATTTCTATCTCGTCATTTTCACTTTGCAACGCAAAGGCAGCCTGATCACTTCCCTTATTCACGTACTTGCAAATGTATTTTATTGATTTTACTGAATTGTAAATCTCTACATTAATGTGTGCACCAAAAGTACGCAATAACACTGGATTAAAGGGAACTACCCAACTGTTGTCAATTTCTATTTCTCTAATTTTCGTTGTGAAGCCACCATCATCAGGCGACCTTCTTCTGTATTTAGGGTAGCCATCTTTACCAGTTTGTGTATCCTTTAATAGTTGTCGAGGATATGATTTGGAGCATTTTTCGTTTTTCATGCAAGGAGAATTTGCGTTATGTATTCCACATGGACCATGTATCATGTTGTTCTTTACGGTTTCATATAGAAATGGGTCCTTTTGCGCGTCCGGTATCTCTGCACATATTATATCGTCAATCATGTTGGCAGTAATACGATGCTCTAACCAAAGAAGTATGTGAATATGAGGTAATCCTCTCTTCTGCCATTCAACCGAATACATGAAACATTGTGTTTTACCAAAAATATTGCATTTGGTTAAAAGATCCTTTAGTTTTTTAACTTTAAGGTGAAACATTCTAGCAATAATATCATGACGATCGTGAGGTTTTTGATTTGGAAGTAGAGCCTCTGTTATTTCTTTCCACTTAGGGTTACACGTGAATGTGATGAAAAGGTCAGGCCGGCCGAAGTGTCGTACGTATGTCATTGCGTCTTGCGTACGTTCATGCATATATCGTGGTCCTCCTGTAAAGCTCGATGGAAGAATTACGATTTGACCAAGATTGGCAGCATTAGTGTCCTTAATTCCAAGTGCATCCTTTAAATGAATGTAGTTGTCTGACCTAAGCTCCTTTTGATGGTTTCGAAGATAATTTAACCTCTCAGTTTCAATTTTGGCGTACATATCAACCAAAAACTGACTGAAGAGGGAGCAGTATCGAATAATATAATTATCGTCTCGAACCATTATTCGATGAGCATAGAAGTTCATGGAAGATACAGTTTTGTTATGAATAGGACGATTATTGTTGCTTGGATTACGTAAGGGTATGTTAACAGCATAACCATCTTCACCTCTGCAAAAGATAAGCGGATATTGTAGAGCATCGTAAGAGCGATGCAGTTCACTAATACGATGTGTTTTTTCATCACGACTTTGAATCACAATATCTCTATTTTCAAACTGTTGTCCCACAATTACTAAAGCTACTTCGGTACTTGTAGGTACGTTGAAACGTCCAGGATGCTCACCGGAAGGTATTTTGTCAGCATGAATTACAATTCCAAAATTTTCACAATCTGCGGGTAACCCTTCAAGTGTGGTTTTCAGATCCCTTATGTATACGTTGACCTCATGAAGCATTTGCTGAAGTTGCTTAACCAAACCTTGCTTAACACCTGGAAAGTTTTTACATCTGTGATCTGCTTCCCGTTCGTCCTCTCCCACGAAATATATTTACAAAAATCGGGGATCGTTTGGCGTTTGTGGAAGTAAACTTCCTACTGCATGCTAGACCTGACCTTGTACCTTGAATGTTGGCATAAAACCATTTTCAAAAATTTTGTTAGCTGCGAACGAAGTCATTTGAAAGCAGCCATTGTATTTACGAATGTTGTTTATAAAGTGCTTGAATTCAGGGTGGTTGTCGGTTATCAAACTACGTAAGAGTTCAGGTGGGCTTTCAAGCGCTGAAAGTTGAACTTTTCCACCACTGCAACATATACCAGAAGGCTCATCCTTCCAAGTTTTTGCGTTACAGAACTTGCATATTCGAGTCATTTGTCCTATGTTAACAAAACTATCGTTTTCGTAACTCACATTAGGGTTGTATTGCATGGCGGAATTTGTCTTTACTTTCCAAGTGAGTGCAACCCTTTCTCTGTATTGCGACATTGCCATTGTATGTTTGCCTTGATTAATTTTCTGATACGTTAAAACCGATTTCCTGTGTGCTTCAGGAAGACTTCTTTGGCTAGTTGCTACGGCTTCCCTGTGTTTTTCCGGATAATTGTGTTGGCTGGCTGCTACGGTTTCTCTGTGTCTTTTTGGATGAGTGTGTTGGCTTACTGCTACTGCTGCTCTGTGTTCTTCTGAATAATTACGTTGGTGAGCTGCTACAGCTGCTCTGTGTTCTTCTGGATAATTACGTTGGTGTGTTGCTACAGCTACTTTGTGTACATCCGGGTGTTTAAGTTGGCTAGCTGCTACAGCTGCTGTTGTCATTTTTGGATTTAGTTTTCTGTATTTAGCTGCAGCACCACGGTTAACTTCAATATTGGATCTGGCATATTTGGTTCCTGCGTCACTAACCTGTTTTTTTCTGATATTTTTAGTAAATCTTGCTCGTCGTTTGCGTGACGTTTTTTTTGTAGGGTTAGAGCTTGACTTATTAAAATCTGGTGATTCACTCTGCTGATAAACATCAAAATGACCTACATCATAATCTCCTGTAAATCGCAGTCTTTTGACTGGATTTCCTTTATGGCCTGTATTAAAATAAAGTTGACCATTACGGTAGACCTCAAAATAGTAGGGATATAGTTGTCCAGCGGCAACCAACTCGCATAAACTACCAAAAGTTGATGGTAAGGACATTAATGAAATGTACTCATATTTGTTTGAATAGTTATTGTTGAATTCATCGTGAGTCAGAAAACTAAAAGATTCCCAGTTGTTTCCAACATGTCTTACAATTTCTTCGCGGACATCTTGTCCAAATAATTGGGTGTTATACATATGGTATGAAAATGAACTAAAAAGACAGGCCCCGTCTCTAATGATTGGAATAACTTTATGGGCCAATATCACCCCCTCGATGGTTAAAAGTTCTACTTCCATATCTGCTTCTACATTAAAATTATCTAAGTTACAATTTGTTGACCTAAAATGAGTTGAAAAGGACACAATTTTAAAATACTTACTTTTATATTAGAGTTTTAAAAAGTTTTATTGAGAACAAAAATAAAAACGATGCAAAATTAATTATTTATATTAAACCTTATGAACACAGCGTGCGCAGGATATTTCGTTGCCCGTCATACTAAATGCCGAAAAATTTAAGAACTATAATGACCCATTTTTGGAACTTATAAGGAAACTTTATATATCTATCTATATCCTTTAAAAAAACTATGTTTAGGGTGATTACAACACCAACATTAAAAAAAATATTTCAGTTGATATAATAATAATTTTCGGATACCACGAAAATTTTATCAAAAAATAAAAAAATTGAGTCAATAAAACTTTTTTGTGCGAAAAAAATTAATTTAATAAAAAACTTTGCTTTAAAAATAGGATGAAAAATTTTGTAAAAAAATAATATCAGTCAAGAATATGTATGAGTGAAACAAAGAATACAACTTTAGAACAAAAAAAATTTGTTAAAAAAAGTTTTTAGTAAAAAAAAATCCGAAAGAAATGTTTATTCCATTCCGGTCCATGTTTTATGCTATTTTGTTCTTGTATTATTCCATTTGGTTCCCTGCTAAATTCCATTTCGTTCCATGTGGTTTTTATTCCTTTCCGAATACCATCCGTTAAAAAACAAAAGAGTGCTAGGGCTTTGATCATTTAATTAAAAAGAATAATTTTACCTTTTTTATTAATTTAGGAAATATAAAAGGTACAAAAGTACAGGTTTTTCCCCCTTAGGAAACAGAATTTCCAAAAAAAAATTCTGGGCATTTTTTCGCTAGATGATTATATATTCCAAATTTTAGGTTTCCAGGACTATTATTTCAGAAAATATAAAAAGTACAGAAGTTAATGTTTTTACCCCCTTATAATCGGAATTTCCCAAAATTTACTCTTTCCGATTTTTTACTGTTATTGGATCCTACATTCCTAATTTTAAGTGTTTGGGACTTTACTTCAGAAAATATAAAAAGTACCAAAGTAAAATTTTTTACACCCTTGGAATCCGAATTTCCAAAAAGGATTTTTTTGGGATTTTTTCTGTTAGAGGCTAAAACGTTTCAAATTTCAAGTTAATAGGACCATTATTTAAGGATATATAATAAGTACCAATGTATTACGCCTTTTACCCCCTTAGAACCAACATTTCCAAGAACCCAGCCTTAGTGGTTCTATATTCCGGGAGGTGCACTTACATTCCAAATTTCAAGTCTATAGCCTCAGTTGTTTGTAGAAATATAAAATGTACCAAACAGAGTACATTTTTTATCCCTTTTACTCTCTTAGAATCAAAAATACAGCCTCATTGGATTTACATTTTAGAAGGTTAACCCACATTCCAAATTTCAGGTGTTTATCTTCAGTGGTTTGTGGAAATAAAAAAGGACCAAAGTACCTTTTTTACCCCTTTTACCCCTTTTACCCCCTTAGAATCAACATTTCCAAAAACCCAGCCTTATTGGATCTACATTTCAGGAGGTCCACCTACATTCCAAATTTCAAGCGTACCTTTTTTACCTTTTTTTACCCCATTTACTTCCTTAAAATCAACATTTCCAAAAACCCAGCCTTATTGGATCTACATTTCAGGAGGTCCACCTACATTTAAAATTTCAAGTGTATTGCTTCAGTGGTTTGTGGAAATATAAAAAGTACCAAAGTACATTTTTTTACCCCCTTAGAATCAACATTTCCAAAATCGCAGCTAAATCGGTATTTTGTAAAAGTACTTTTTCAGATTTTATTTTTGTTGTTGGAAACAACATTGCTTATTTTAATTTTTTTGTAGGACTTTAATTTCAAAAAATATAAAAAGTACCAAAGTACAATTTTTTACCCCTTTTTACCCTTAGGAATCCGAATTTCCAGAAAGTACTTTTTTTGGGAATGTTTTTCCGTTAGATGATCCTACATTCCAATTTTCGAATTAATAGGATTGTTTTTTAGAAAAAATAAAAAGTACCGAATTACTCGCTTTTTTACCCCCCTTAGAATCGGAATTTCGAAAAAGTACGTTTTCAGAATTTTTTCCGTTATTGGAACCACCATTGCAAATTTTAATATTTTTTTGTAGGACCTTAATTTCAAAAAATATAAAAGGTACCAAAGTACCATTTTTTACCCCTTTTTCCCCTTAGGAATTCGAATTTCCAGAAAGTCCTTTTTTTGGGAATGTTTTTTCGTTAGAGGATCCTACATTTCAAATTTAAAAATAATTGGATTTTTTTTTTTTTTTTTCTCAGAAAAAATAAAAAGTACCATGTAGTCGCTTTTTTCCCATTTTCAACCCTTCGTTTTTACCCCTTAAAATCAACATTTCCAAAAACCCAGCCTTAGTGGATATGTATTCCGGGAGGTAAAACTACAATCCAAATTTCAAGACTCTAGCTTCAGTGGTTTGGGCTGTGGGATGATGCGTGATTAGTATGTCAGTCAGTCATCAGTCAGTCACGTAACTACTTTATATATATAGAAGATTAATTAACTCAGAATCTAATTAAAACATTCGCGCAATATTGTAATTCAACAAATAAATTATTGAATTTTTACGTGTTTATAAGATGTATGTCCAATCAGCAGAAATATCTGCATTTTGAGCCATTTAAGAAATCTGATGATTTTTGCTGACACGGTTTGCTAAATTTCTGTCTGGATAAACCAGGTAGAGTTTGCAGAAAAATCTGTAAGACCGTATATAAATTTGCTGATTTAAGATGAAAAATCTTCTGATTTTAGATAAACAGCCTGAACATCGAAATTGTTTTTTATTTAGGTAAAAAGTATTTTTTTTTTTGTTAAAAATGTTATAAAAGAACCGAAGTTTTTCAATAAACTTAAATTTTTTTTAATAAATTTAATAATTTTTTTTAAGTAAATTTTCTTACAAACGGGTCAATTTCTGTAAAATTATTAAAATAGTCAGCTGATTTTTTCACATTTGAGCAATTTTTGGTTTTAATAATAACAACGCCAGCAACACATGAGCAATTTAGGTTTGCCTCTTCTTTTATATTCCCGCTGAAAAATGCTTACATTACGTGGCACTCACTTTTCTCGTCAGAAATTTTTAGGTAAATTGCAAATGTGATCATTGGTTGGACCGATTTCCACATAATTTAGTAAATTGCGAACGTGATCATTGGTTTCACAGATTTTTTATTGTTTTTGCACGTATAACATTCCGATTTACAATGAACAAAAAGTTTTTATTTTACGTACATTAAAAATATTTTACTTTGTTTTTTATCTGCAAAAAAATTAAGACAACCGAAACAAAACCGATATAATACCGGTAAAAATCCGAATAAAGGTAATGGTTTTTTATCGGTAACGGTATTTAAAATCTTTTATTTCGGTATTGGTAACGGTAACGGTAGTCAATATTAAAGGGTTTTTAATCGGTAACGGTATTGAAAGGGTAACGGTAGCCAACCCTGGTTTCAATACATCAATAAATTTGTGGCGGAAATTTGACAGTCATATGTTTTTGGTTAATAAAGATTTAAAGCTGTGTCCAGTACTTTTTCCACACACTAAATGAAGTTCAATTTTTCTAAAACTGTTAACCGCATAAGTTTAGCATCTATTAAATCTATTTAATCAAACGTAAAATTTGATCATTTGTTTTTTGCTCTACCCTAATAATGTATAACTTTTTAAAATTAATTCAAATGGCAATATGTACAATACATAAAAATGTTAAATAATTATTTTTTGCCTTTTCCATTTGAGTCGATTCACTGTGTATTTAAATGTCATTGTGGCTGCAGATGTATTCAAATCTGTAAAGTGCTTCCAATAACAATAGCAAGGCTTAATTCTAACTGTACGTCTTATATTGTAAATCTACATTTGTATGTACGAAAAGTAAAAAACACATACATATACGATATAAGGTGGTCCGAAAAAAAATATTTTTTTATATAAAAATGACACCAGGCTTAATCAGATGTACCCATATGTTTTCGAGATAAACGAAGTCGATTCAAATTTTTTTTTAAATTAAACACATTTCTTAAATAGATAAAAAACTTTACCATGTATAAAATTTCCTATCCCTTAAAAAACAATTCCATTTGACTGAACTTAAATTTGCATACACCGAAAAAATTCCCCAGTTAGATAGCTACGAAAATCCTCAGTTGATTTGAAATAAATTTAAAATAACTGAGTTAGTTACGAACAACTGGGGTTTTAATTAATTAAAACAATCTCTCAGTTACCCTGTGAATAAAATTTAATTTATTTGTTTAAAAATGAACATCATTTTATATAACTAAAAAGGAAAAAAACCCAAGCGGATTTTAATTTTGTAATGGTAAGTTTTTTTTTGCTAATTTGTGTCTTCCTTTATAAAAAAAATAACTAATAAATATTTTCAGATGGAAAATAAATAGAAGATAGCAGCCTAAAAAGGAGTCGGGAATTTGATGTCTTGAAAATGAGATGTTTAAGTTCAAAAGCTGGTTGTTTCAATATAATGAATGTAAATAAAATCTTAAAATAATTGTGTTAAAAATGAACAAATCGTTTCTTTAATGGTGAAATTAAAAAAATAAAATATTTAGTCCCCATTGACAATTTTTATTTATTAACCAGTTATTACTAACTATTTTCAACGATTTCAGAAATTTAACTAATATGCTGTTGCCTGTAACTGGAAAATCAGTTAAATTCAAAATTGTTTTTAAAATTAGTTACCATCATCCGAGTGAAAGCAACTGGGGCTCAGTTGGGTGTATTTCAACTGGGACTTACAAGGGAAGTATCTCAACCCTTATGAACCGATTTGCCTGAAACTTAAAATATATATCAAAGAGACAATTCTAAGGTTGGGGTGTCTCGGCTTATCGGCCATATCAAGGATTTAGGGGTTCAAAACATGGGTCAAAAAATGGCAAAAAAATCGTTTTTTGGATTTTTCAGCCATTTCTTTTTAAGAAACTATATGATGTTTTCATATAAGAAGAAAGGTTTTTTTAATGCCTATCCAATGGTGGCATAACCTTGTAAAAATTCGGCTTCTTTAAATATTTTTTTCAGGAAAATGTGTAAATTTTGGGGGGTACTTATATGAAGACATAGGCCTACGATATCCATACGGATAAGAAATAATCTTTATTAAATTTAAGTCGACCCGTATTTTTGCCCTAGATGATATTCCTGTTAGTTCGGAAGTTATCAAAATTTTCCCGAAGGTCCACATGGTTTCATAAGGGGACAACGAAATTTTCAAACACCGATATGGCCGATAAGCCGAGACACCCCAACCTTAAAATCGTCTCTTTAATATATATTTTAAGTTTCAGGCAAATCGGTTCATAAGGGTTGAGATACTTCCCTTGTT